>JANHFT010007053.1:21736-32828 GCA_032467955.1 Pseudoxenodon macrops | reverse complement strand
TGCTAATGGCACCTTTGATTCTACACGGGAAAGAACCCGAACAACAAAATACCTACATATATATATATACACATACATACATACATACATACATACATACATACATACATACATACATACATACATACATACATAAAATAGGCATACACTCAAATTTTATGGATAATACCAATAATTAAAATATAAGCATTATGAAGGAAAACAGCAGCAGCAGCAAAATACTTTCTTGATCTTAGTGTTTAAAGAATGTGTCTTTTGAGGAGGTTTCCAAAGTTTAATCAAATACTAGGAAAGGAAAGATGGTGCATGCTGTGCTTTTTCCTTTCTGAGTCAATTCTGAGGCATTACTGGTGAGCCTCTCCTTGTTTTAAAAGGAACCATCCTTTCCTATCTCCTGAAAAGGAAGGGGCTGTGTTAGTCACACTCTGTGCCAGGCTGAGGAGATCTCTCCCTTATGGGGCTATGGACTGATAGTGTGGCCTGAAGGGTTGACTGGCAGCTACAATCACAGTGACATTTACAATTATGGCAACACTTGCTATTTATTTCCTTCTAATCCTTTATATTTTTAAACTTAAGCAATCTATCAGCAAAATATAAATCAATACAATATTAGAAACACAGAGTCTCAGAGCATATAGGGGTACATTTGTATTCTTAAAAAACTCAGTATTTCTATCAAGAAGACATTGGTAGCCACAGGAATAATCTAGTGAAAATTACTCCTTTCATGTAACTCAAAAATTGAAATTTTATGTGAGTAAAAGAAGTCCCTTTTAGGATTTTTTTTTGTTATGTCCATTTTCCAGTTAGTGTTCTTTCCCACATTTTTAAATAGCATAGTTTGAAAGGCAGACATATTTTGGTGTTCTAGTATTTTGCAGTAGAAAATCTGTTTCTTTGGTATTATATTGGAAAAAATAGATAGTATATCCACACCTGACTTGGTTGTAATTTCAAAGGATGTATGTTAATACTTTATGTGTGGTTTTTTTTTTTAAAAAGGAACTAAACTGATTGGATTTAATTGCAGAAAGGGTCTGTTTCAACTGTATGACTCAATAAATTCCTTCCTTCCTTCCTTCCTTCCTTCCTTCCTTCCTTCCTTCCTTCCTTCCTTCCCCTTCTCTCTCACACTTGTCTCTCCTGGGCCATTTGGGGGTGGTGAATCACAGCAAGTGTAGATATATTGTAGATAAATGCCTCCAGTAACAGACTGACACCAACTATGGGTAGGTGAGGACATCTAAATGAAGAACCTTGTGGTTGTCTCTCTTTTGCTATGCTTGCATTTGTTTCAAGCTGGAGTTTTTAAGCCACAGTTCTGAAATTGCCAGTGGCCAAACTGAGGTTTTCATTCTACCATTGGCTAACCCATCTTCATGCTAGTTAACAGGTAGATGGATAACCATGGATAGGCAAAAAGGCAATGGGAGAAGGACCAATGTTTGCTTCCTGCTGGCTTCCCCATTGACCTCACTTGTGGAAAGCTAGCAGGCAGCATTGGAATTCACAACATAACCATGGTGTGAGAAAAATATCCCAATAAAACAGCAGGTGACCAGAAATCAGCTACAGAGCACTTATTATCAAAGCATAAGATAATATAGGACTTTTGCAAAAGGACTTAACCTGGGTTCAAGAGACCCCTAAGGTAAGTAAGTTGCTCATCTGAATATGTATTTAAATACACTTCGTACATAGAATAGAATAGAATAGAATTCTTTATTGGCCAAGTGTGATTGGACACACAAGGAATTTGTCTTTGGTGCATATGCTTTCAGTATATATAGAAATACAAGATACATTTGTCAAGAATGATAAGGTGCACACATAATGATAGTCATAGGGTAAAAATAAGCAATCAGGAAACAATATCAATAAGGAGTCATAGGATACAAGCAACAAGTTACAGTCCTGCAGTCGTCAGTGGGAGGAGATGGTGATAGGAATAATGAAAAGTCTAATAGTAACAGTAATGCAGTCTTAGTAAGTAGTTTGACAGTGGTGAGGGAATTATTTGTTTAGCAGAGTGATGGCGTTCGGGAAAAAACTGTTCTTGTGTCTAGTTGTCTTGGTTTGCAGTGCTCTATAGCTTCGTTTTGAGGGTAGGAGTTGAAACAATTTATATCCAATCCAAAGCCTATTTATCTTGCCTTGTTCCTATTTCTTTCTTGCCATTGGCAAACTTGAAAGTCTCCCCGCCAGCCAAAACAGTGAGGCCGGAGACAGGCTTCTATTTAAAAAAATCTGGGTATATATATATATAAAGAAACGATAGCTTTGGTTTCCTTGTGAAAGGCAGGGAAGTTGGCTCAAAGGTGCTTTTTCAAAAGGCAACTGGACTGTTTTATTTCGTTTCTCATCCAGTTACGGATGAAATGTCTTTGAATATTAGTAGCTCAGGTTCGTAGTTATGTTGTTGGTTTGAGCTCCGAACTTGGCAATTTGGTTGCAAACATTTCATCCCTATTCGAGGAGGATTTCATCCCTTCAGTGCACTTTGGATTGTGCTTGTCTGGGCGGGAGCCCTGGCCTTTAAATACCTTTCTGAGTCCTGGTCTGATTTTGGGTTGTGTGATTGGCTGTCATAGTCCTTGGTTTTAAGTACCATCTGTGTGATGTAAATTAGTGCTGGTGTTGTTGTTCGGATGTCTTCTGATGATGTCACGGTCTGGTTTCTGCTTGATTTGATCAGCTACGTGTGATGTGATTTGATTTCTTGTGATCTGTCTAGTTATAACTTTGTTTGCAGCATGGCTGTTCGTTGGTCTTTAAATGCTGCCTTTGGGATTGTGGTTAATGTTGTTTTTTCATTCTAAATGGTTGGTAGATTGGGTCCATGTCAATGTGTGTGTTTATTGATTTATTGGTGGAAAACCTGGCTTCCAGGAATTCAGTTTCTCCCCTTGACTTTGCCTGGATTACAACTGTGGTCCCTTTTTGTGCCCCTTTGACTCTTTGTGGATGAACATGAGGGACAGAGGGTCATGTCTCTTGATCCGTCTTCTTTTTCTCGCAGTTGTGTGAACTATGTCAGCCAGACTGAGACCATCAAGAGACATCAGTGGTGGGTGCTGCCGGTTCGGCCTGGTTCACCCAAACCGGTGGCGGGAATTTTCCCCTACTCCCGAACCAGCAGCGACGGCCAGCTGGCCACGCCCCGAAACTGGTCCTCTGCCTGGAAATCGGTCCTCTGGCTTGAAATCGGCCCTTTGCGCATGCACAGGTGGTTTTTACCTAGATGTGACAGGGGTGCGCACTTCCGACGTGACCCAAACCTGTAAGGAAGATAAGAGGAACCCACTCCTGAGAGACATGATTCTCTATCACTCATGTCCGTCCACGAAGACTCAAAAGGGTTCTTCCCTTGTTTTATCCTATAAAATTATATTCAATCTAGGGGAGTAGGCGGGAGATCAGAAACAGTGATTGTTCCAAGATTCTCCAATAAGCTTCATGGGGGAAGGATGAAATTAAAATCCAAAGTCCCCAAGCAGAGTCAAACTAACTACTACTCGGGTCTTTTCAGACTTGGTTGTGAACTTAACGTGAGATCTTCCAAATTTGGTAGGCGTTGCCTTGAGAATGGTAGTCAACTTTAGACCTATGAGCGCTCCCAGCCCCAAATAAATGCTTCGTTTAATTCCCGGAGAGCCACCCATAATCATGTGTCATTTTAATGGCAATAATACAGTATCTCAAGTCTAAGAAGCCCGTCGCCATGTATAACATATAAAATTTGGGGCATGATAAAACCTGCGTAAAGCATCAGGAATTCAGTTCCGGCGCTTTTTTCCAAAACCCTCCAACCTATTAAAATGTTGGCTTGAGGATGTCTTGCTAGCGCGAAGTCTGCAAAGAACGGGCAGTTTTACACGTAGCCTGCCGTCCACAAGAAGCAGAGGCGGAGACACGCTCGGTATTAAATCCATTTAATCGAAACCGGGTATTCCTAATGCATTTGCTGCTTACAACTTTGTAACAGCAAGTTTCACTTCCCATAAGCTCCACCGACCTGCGGGAGAGCTCAGCGGAGATAGCCCCACAACGAGGGCTTTGAATTCCGTCCGCTGTTTAATACCCAGAATTTAAAAAGTCCACATTTATGGAAATACCTTTCTGAAGTTATATGGTCTTTTTTTTCTTCTCCCCGTTCCTTAAAACGTGGCAGAAGAAAGCTGGTCGGTTGCCTCGGTTTGAAAAGCCGCGCTCGCTCACCCGGCGTCGGATTACTCAAGGCTCACAGCACGTGGGAAGAAACGGAATCTTTGCCGGCTGGTTCCTTCTCCTTTGCTGGATGACCCTCTTTTCTTTTCTTTTTAAAGTTTTATTCTGCGGATTAAAAACAAAAAGCAAGAGCAAAGCAAGAGAGTTTTTAAAGTTCCAGAGAAAGAATCTCGGAAGGGAGGAATACCAAATGGGCTTATGTTCCATTGTTAGTTGTCCTTTTAGCAAGTTAGCCATATATCACTTTACCACGCCCGTCCATCGGTCCTCCAGTGGCGCGCCGTGATCGTATAGTGGTTAGTACTCTGCGTTGTGGCCGCAGCAACCTCGGTTCGAATCCGAGTCACGGCAGTTCTTTTAATATTTTTTTCTCGCCCAGAATATCCCGTTTAATAAATAGGAGGGAACAATATTAAAAGTAACTTCACTCTTTTCTGTAATGATTCCTTCTTCGGTGGAACAAAACGTGAGGGTTCTCCCCCCCCCCACAATTAAATAGGCAGTATAGGGGATTCAAAAAGCAAAATTCAGATGCTGTACATCATGAATCTGATACAGAGGGCTATTTCAAATTTCTGCAAAAACATAAATTATACACTGGAAAGCAAACTGAATAATGTGAGAAAATGCGAAAAAAACAGAAAAGGGTTGGCCCGTACGGGGATCGAACCCGCGACCTTGGCGTTATTAGCACCACGCTCTAACCAACTGAGCTAACCGGCCCGATGTGAGACCAGGTTGTAAGTTTTCTCTCCTTCAGAAAATCAATTCTAAAATGAGGTTGTTTTAAACGTCTTTAGATTACTATTTAACGCACATGTTTTTCATTAGGAAAGCAAATGTTTTAATTAAATATGTTCAAGTCCTTCTCCAAACTAGAATTCTAAGAAAACTAAGCGTTTTCAATTTAAGCAGTTTTTTTATTAATTATTTGACCATACCAAGAAGTTGTAAAACAATACACACATTTGTCACAATATTTCTTCATCCCTGTAATCAAGCTCAATTTAAACAGTTCATTTTTTTGGGATAGTCTTTGGTGTGAAAGGACTCAGCCCTTCTAGTAATCCAAGTTCATTCTCTGCAAGCAGTATAATTTATTCTGTGGGTCTCATGATTTCTTAGATTTTAAGCAATTGTTCCTGGCCATTGAGTACAGTTTACCGTCAAACAAGATATCAGCAGCTGAAGCGCTACACATATATACAATATGTATATAATATTTCTGCAAAGTGAGAGCCACACAAGATGGACTTTGTAGTATTGTACTTCCTAACTAACAGAGTTATTTTATAGTTTGACTATTTTCTCTCTCTTTTAAGTGATCAAACCATTGCAGACTGGAATGTAGAAAAGTCTTTATCCTATCTTATTCCCGTATGGACTGATTCATAGTTTCTAACATTGCTAAACTGAAAAGATTTAAAAAAATGTTTTTTCTCCAGGTAGGGAGAGGATTATGGAGTTTGTCTTCTGACAAGACAAAACTTGCTAGCACTAATTGGTACATTTGCCTCTCTTGAACTCCAAACAACCTTATGACTTTTCTCCCTCATTAACATCTTAAATTTTAGGTTTCTGCTTTCCTCAAACTTCATTTAAATGGACATATGGGCTCCATCCCACTCTGGGTTCCCCAGGCCCACTGGCTTGAGGCCATTACAGAAGAGTGTTGAAGTGTAAACTGCAGGGATAATATTCCAAAAGGAGAAAAAACATTTTCTTGCTCTTTCACAATTTCATGTTTGAACTGGAAGCTGAGAAGAAAATCCATATTGTATGTAGAATGGTGTTTATAATACAGACAGCTCAATGCGAGAGGATTAGTTGAAAGTTTATTCTTCAAAGCATATGATCTACTTTAGGTGATCATTCATAGGCTCTTCAGACAATAGTTAAATATTTTAATTGTCAGAATACTTTGTCTAGATTTTGGGGGGTGTTCCCAGCTCTGCCCTAATTTGCAGAAGCTGAAACACAAATTTTCTGTTTATGCTGAAATACCTTGCCATTTCTGACCATAATTTTATTAACCATGAATTGCTGGCTGAACCTGCAGTGAATCCTGAACCACAAGCTGCAGCGTAGGCCAAACAAAATACAGTAGGTGTGCCATTTGAAGTCTGATTGGCGATAAAGACAATATAAAATACGACAATGATATTCTACTATATATGTGTGCATGCCACTCTAATGTATTTGATAAACCTGTTCGAGAAAATAAGATGTCCAGTTAACTATTCCAAGTCAGAACTAAGTCGAGTGCTGAAGTTAAAAAATCCCTTCCTTAATTCATGAAATCCCAGAATTCCCTGGGACAGATTTTAAGGTTGCTAGGATTGAGAAACTCTGCTGTAGGGTCTGGAAAGGGCAACCAGATAGAACTGAGGCCAGGATATCAGGACAATGGCTAGCTGGGAAGTAAAATTAGTTAAAACATTGCAAAAAGTTAGTTTTTACTTTATGTGTGTTCTCGAGTCTAGTTTTTCAGCCGGTTGTTTATGTTCTCCTTATGAGCAACTTGGAGCTTCTTTCTAGCAGTCTTACCTCAAAATTAAGAGTAAAGTGGCAGTATCTGAACTTAACTATCTGTGCTTTGAACAATATTGTATTTTTCTTTCCTTTGGCACTCCTTAAAGCCAAAAACAACTGTAAAGGAAGTTTTACATTGTATGTTGTTTAATGCAGCCAACATTATATCTGCAGATAAGTCTAGAGTGCGTTAGCAAGATTCCGTGTACTTAAAGAGAGCACAAGAATTTAACAACCATCAGTTCATAATGTTTTTTGTTTAAAATATGACAAAATGATAAGAAAAAGCAGTGCTCTGGGGTTTGTTTTTTTAAACTGACAACCCTAAAGATAAAGTATGTTTGAAATCAGTTCATGATAGCATTGTGGTTCATCTGACCAAAATATAGAAATAAAATTAGACTTGCCATTCTAGGCTGCAGGATAGATTTCTCCGAAGTAATTTATTCATCTATTATTTAAAAAAAAATATTAAAATGATTTTATTCTTTAGAGGGTCTCCCGGAAGAATTTGTGGTCAAGTTTGGGCGCCGTGGCTTAGCTGGTTAAAGCGCCTGTCTAGTAAACAGGAGATCCTGGGTTCGAATCCCAGCGGTGCCTACGATGTCTCTGTCAGGGTGAATAAATAAGGCTTTAATTTTGAAGTCCTCTACTGTGTTTATTGCCATACACGTTCTGCGTCACGTAGAACATGCTTTTGTATTGTAGGGCAAAATATTTTTCTTCAGAAAAAAATAAAAGAATCAGATGAAAAATCCAAAACACAATATGAGGCAAAGAGGAATATTTATATTTGATCCACTACAGTGTATTTAATTTCTCCCCTTTGTTGGATTTTCAGCACATTGTTTAAATTGCCACTCTGCTTATTAATATAATCCGAAAAAACGAAAGCCAATGTGCAGCTTTTTAAAGAATGAAATAGAATCAAACTAAACATCTCATCTTTTGGCTGTCCCTGTTCCCAGATTGGGTTCTTCTTCTCACACCTCTCTAGTCGTAGCGTTTGGTGTACGCTATAGATCGTCTGAAGTTATTGTAGCAAAGAGCACCTGAGCTTCTGCAGAGTAAGATTCTTTGCAAGAAATGTTGAGCAAGCACAAGACGAAAGAGAATAGAGCCTAGCCTTGAAGCCAGAACAAGCTTTCCAGCAAAGTGGGCAAACGCATTCACAAGAACCCGTTTGCAAAAAAAAAAAAAAAAAGCCCTTTTGTGGTTCGTGCAGGTTGCCCACCGAAATATTTGTCGGGTTTCCAGCGCTTCGGATCTTGGCTCTGAGTCGCGAGGGGGCCTCAGTTCGTAGTTTCCTGAGTGCAGCGGCCACCTTCTTGGGATATAGAGGGAATGCTTGTTTACATGTTTGCTAAAGAGCAACCTAGGATATGCTTTTAATTAAGCGATCGAGTTCCAATTTGCAAAACAGCGGTCTCTTTGCAAAGAAGTCTATATTAACGTGGCAGGAAATAAAAAGGAGATTTTGTCAGAAGTGGGATTCGAACCCACGCCTCCAGGGGAGACTGCGACCTGAACGCAGCGCCTTAGACCGCTCGGCCATCCTGACACTCATGCAAGGTTTTCCTAAACTATTATTAGTAATGAATTACAACAGATAAGACATTCACATTTAAAGTTCTAAAAGGCTGCTTTAGGTTCATTATTTTATACGGCCCTGTTTAATTCAAAACATTTTAGATTTTATTCAAGGGATTTGTCTGATGTTTCCATTGCTGCATGGATTACCAAGCACAACATTTTCTCACGTCTCAAACTGAATATATGGCAGTTAAGTTTTCCAATGTTCCTTTAGATACCGGTAAGTCACATATAGTATCTCAGTATCAAACAAGTTACCAGTGGTTGTTTCTGTATCAGCCTCAAATTCATTATTCAAAACAAATGCAAAAGTCAATGTTTCTTTAAAAAAAATTATCTCAGGATTCTTCCCATTTTTAAAACTTGTGAAGAACCGATATGTTTGTATGGATTATATTTATCATATGAAAAATTAAAAATGATGCATTAATTGCCACTTTCACTCCTCACAATTGTTCGAGATTTAATATTATAATACTTTTCAACATTGGCTAGCCAATAATTTTGATTTGATGTATTCCAGAGTCTTGGGGAATCCAACTGAGGTCCTAGGACCACACTTTAAGATTAAACACTGGTCTATATTTTAGCTATTTTAACTATTTTGAATTCTTTAGAAGGTAGCAAACTCAATTTTTTAAAGTGATGCATTTCAGAATTTATCCAAAATTATACATTTTGTAATGTACCCAATTACAGCATGATATAAGCTTTAATTTTGGGTTGGTTTTTTTTACCAAGAAAGGTTTAGCTGAATCATACTTAGTGAAGGAGCAAATTTAAAGGACCACACAAAAGCTGATATTTTGATAAGAAAAGCTCTTAATATCAGCTTTTCATATTACTGGCTATTGGTTTCTTGGATTATTCAGTAAATGTCCAAACTACTGCATTGGACTTCTTTTGTCAAGTACTGATAATCCACACATTGGACAGCTATTCTACATTCCCTCAGCTGATTTTTCTGTGGATGTCTGACAAAACACAGAGGAAACTGGAGTTGCCATAGGACTGTATATAACAGCGTTTACTATAGATCTATCATTGACTACTATAATTGAATGAAAAAGCACTCAGTTATCGAGAATTGTTAATTTTATCAACATTAGAATGACCAGTCCTCACCTGAATATTGAAGAATATTTGAGCCACATTTGCGTGCAGAAATGTCTATCTTTCTGCATTTCTATCCACAATGTGCTTATTTATTTTTGGAATTTATAAACAATCTGAAGACTAAGAACCATACAAGAGCTATAGCAAAAGCCAATACAAAACAGTAAAATGAAAGTACAATTATATAATAAATCCTATTGCCATGATGGCGAACCTATGGCACGCATGCCAGATGGCATGGAGAGCCCTCTGTGGACACGTGTACGAGCGCTGGACAACGGCCAAAATATAGGCATGTATGCGCTGGCCAGCTGGTCTTTGGGTTTCCGGTGCTCTAGTGCATGCGTTCCAATTTGGGCACTTGGTGCCAAAAAGGTTCACCATCACTGTCCTACTGCATTAAAATCACATGATAGTTCAATTTCTGATGCAGCAGCTCCAAGTATGTTGTAGCATATGAATATAATACGTGTTACCAGAAACTTGGCTTTGTAGACAAGGCATATTGTGGGGGCCTGGGTGGGAAACAAGTCTTCTGCTGAACCCAAATGAGACAGAATGGCTGTGAGTAGTGGGCTCCTCTGTACCCAGGGGTTTATCATCTTTGTCATGGATGGGCTTGCACTGGCTCAGGTAGACCCGGTGCATAATCTGGGAGTCCTCCTGGAATCATGACTCCTGCTCAAGGAGCAGGCAGTAGTTGAGGCAAAGAGGACTTTTGCCAAACTGCATGGCATGCCAGATAGGCCTCTTCCTGGATCAGGAAACCTGTCAGTCACTCATGTCCTGGTCATCTCCATCTCACCATTGTAATGCTTTACATGAGGCTACCCTGAAGAATATCCAAAGCATCAATTGGTGCAGAATGTGGTCGCAAAGCAATCTTGGGTACCCCAAGAATGACACATGTAACACCTTTGCTGCATGAGCTGCATTGGGTGCTGGTTTGTTTCTGGTTCCAGTTCAAAGTGTGAGTTATTACCTTTAAAGCCAACATGGGACCATGTTATCCATGTCATGCCAGTCGTTCCTACTGGGAAGGTGGCAGGGAAGGTGCTACAGACTTCACCAGCTAAATAATTTGGCAGGATATGAAGAGAGCTTTCTCTGCCGTTGGCCCCGCCCCGTGGAATATCTCCTCCTAGAGGTGAGGTGGGAACCCTCTCTCCTGGCCTTTCAAAAGAGTTTGAAGACTTGGCTCTGCCAACTCACATGGGGTTCACAAAACAGCATGCAACCCTTCGGATAGTTGGCACTTTAAGGCCCTTCTCCTGCCTTATAACTTATTTCAATAACGATGAATCTGCATACAGATGGGAGGTTGAACTTGTTGTGCAACCAGAACAATCTAGAACTAAATACACTCAAAACCGCAAAAATGGTGGTGGAATTTAGAAGAAAACTTCCTATACTACCACCTCTTACAATACTAGACAACACATAGAGTCCTTTAAGTTTCTAGGTTCTATCATATCTCAAGATTTAAAATGGACAACTAACATCAAAAACGTCATTAAAAACACAACAAAAAATGTTCTTTCTAGGCCAACTCAGAAAGCTCAAACTGCCCAAAGAGCTGCTGATTCAGT
This sequence comes from Pseudoxenodon macrops, assembly GCA_032467955.1. Taxonomy (NCBI): domain Eukaryota; kingdom Metazoa; phylum Chordata; class Lepidosauria; order Squamata; family Pseudoxenodontidae; genus Pseudoxenodon; species Pseudoxenodon macrops. The sequence continues at coordinate 21,768 of JANHFT010007053.1, read as the reverse complement.
TCTACAGAGGAATTATTGAGTCTGTCATCTGC
>JANHFT010007053.1:11014-21636 GCA_032467955.1 Pseudoxenodon macrops | reverse complement strand
AATAGAATAGAATAGAATAGAATAGAATAGAATAGAATAGAATAGAATAGAATAGAATTCTTTATTGGCCAAGTGAGGTTGGACACACAAGGATTTGTGTGCATATGCTCTCAGTGTGCATAAGGAGAATAAAACACATTCATCAAGAATAAAAAGATACAACACCTAATGATAATCAAGGTTACTAATAAGCTATCGAATTGTACTAGTAAACAAATAAAACAATATAAATTGAAAGATACAAGCAACATGGTTATAGTCGTAAGTGGGAAGAGATATATACTAGGAAGGAAGAGAATAATAATAGTAATGCAGTCTTAGTCAATTATTTGGCAGTGTTATGCAAATTAATTGTTAAGCAGAGTGATAGCATTTGCGGAAAAAAGCTGTCCTTGTGTCTAGTTGTTCTGGTGTGCAGTGACCTATAGTGTGATTTTGAGGGCAGAAGTTGAAACAATTTATGTCCAGGGTGTGAGGGGTCTGTAGATATTTTCAAAGCAATAAATACATTTTAATAAATAAATAAAATAAAAGCAATAAATCAAGGCATTAAGAATTAAGAATTGAAGCTACATAATAGACTTGGGGGGAAAATAGAGCAACCTATCCTGTTCTTGGTCACTGTAAGCCAGTTCTGATGTTATCGACCGATACTTGCATCAATCAGGACTCTTAAGAGACAACAAGTTACACAAGAAATTGTGATATGCCTCTTAAGACTGCTGAACTAGATCATATCTCCCTTTGGGCATTAATTATGCATTTGTTATTACATATAGCAATAGCATTGAAAGACTTATATACTGCTTCACAGTGCTTTTACAGCCCTCTCTAAGTGGTTTACAGAGTCAGCGTATTCCCCCCCAACAATCTGGCTCCTCATTTTTACCCACCTCGGAAGGATGGAAGGCTGAGTCAACCTTGAGCCTGATGAGATTCGATCTGCCAAACTGCTGGCAACCGGTGATCAGCAGAAGTCGCCTGCAGTACTGCACTCTAACCACTGCGCCACCGCGGCCCGTGCCTTACCGCTTTGATTTTTAAAAGACGTAAGCATTTGTAAATATCAATGGCAAATGCACTTACCCCTGAATTTATGAGCCTTCATTTAAGAAGTCACTGTCAGCCAGAGGTCTACCTTTATGGGTTGTTATGAAACAAAACAAAAAATGCCACTCGGGGTATTTCAGAGGCTCTGCTTAACCGATAATTTGGGGATTCCTCTTTGATCTCATTTCCCATCCACTGGTATCCAGGAGCCAAAACAAAACGGGCATTGAGAACGCAGACGTGTACGAGAGCGAGTGAGAAAGAGATCAAAAGGACGAAGGACAAAGAAGCTTGTTAGAAAAGAAGTGAGTAAGCTTCTAAAACAGGACACTCCCACTGGGGTTCACCACCTCGGTGGCAAGTATTTTTAAAACTGCAGGTGTTCATCATTATTTGCAAAGAGAGAAGAGCGATTACAAAGACCTTAAGGGAGATCATAATAGGTTACGGCAATTATCAAAGATCACAACGAGTTTACACATTACTTCTCGTGTGTGTGTCTGGTGTGTGTTGGGGAGGGGGAAGGGAGTGAGAGAGAGAGAGAGAGAGACTTCTCCGCTCAACGCTGGTAAAATTGCCTGTGAACCTGTTTATTGCCAGCTCTGTTTTAAATCAGACTCAAAGACTTACTTATTTTGAAGGAACGTTCCCACTGGACATAGTAATGTAATTAAAGCAACTTGGTATTACGAATTCCCCTCTATTGAGTTAGATATTTGGAGACCTCTTTGCTCATTCTATTAAATCGGGTGCTAGAGCTTGATGTCAAATTCCTATTTCAACAGCACAATTCTCCAGGTTGGGCATTTTCAGCCTTCGTATTGATTTTGATTTCTTACGTGCCATCCAGTCATAATTGACTCCTAGTAACCACCACAAAGTTACGCCACGATGATCTCTGCCTAACCTGGTTTTTAATATAATATATAATTTAATATAGGAAGAAATATTACAATGTTATATACATAGCAAACAAGACAAACACAGACTTCAACGGATAATTAGAACTGCAGAAAGAAACAATGGCTACCAACCTGCCTTCCATGGAGGATTTGTATACTGCACGAGTCAAAAAGAGGGCTGTGAAAATATCTACAGATCCCTCGCATCCTGGACATAAATTGTTTCAACTCCTACCTTCAAAACGATGCTATAGAGGACTGCACAACAGAACAACTAGACGCAAGGACAGTTTTTCCCCGAACGCCATCACTCTGCTAAACAAATAATTCCCACAACACTGTCAAATAATTGACTAAGACTGTATTACTATTATTCGTCTCTTCCTAACTAGTATCTATCTCTTCCCACTTACGGCTATATCCATATTGCTTGTATCTTTACAACTTCTATTGTTTTTCTTTGTTTCCTAGTACGATTTGATAGCTTATTAGTAACCTTGACTATCACTAAGTGTTGTATCTTTTTATTCTTGATGAACGTATTTTATTCTCCTTATGTACACTGAGAACCTATACACCAAAGACAAATTCCTTGTGTATCCAATCACACTTGGCCAATAAAAAATTCTATTCTAATTTTGTTTCTACCCATCTAATTTTACTGATGTAGTGTACTTTTAGATGATTTTTATGCTTTTAACTGAATATTACACACATTTACTCTGACAATGAGATAGGTGATACCTAAATGCAATAAATAAGCAAGTCCTTCTTTTCATGGAAATGTTATTTACACATAAAAAGAGCTGTAGCATAATAATATTCAGCCATTTTATTAATAAAGAATAGTGAACTTTTTAAATGCACACTTTTTCTGTGTATAGGAAGAATTAAAAAAAAAAAAGAACAGCTAAATGCCAAACAGAAGTCTGAGATCAGCCAGAGTGAGCTTGGTGAAGGACTCTCCTTTTCCTGACAACACCTTCTGGGCTAATTCTTTTTTCTTGGTTTGCAGCTCTGAGATCTTTTCTTCCAGAGTTCCTTCACAAACAAACCTAAACACAAGCACAATGTACAATTTGGTCAGTTTTTAAACCATCCTTTCTCTAAATTCTGACAAATTGCCAGATGGTTTTTAGCAAAATGATAATTCTTCATTGGATCAAGTGACTGAACTAGTTGAACAATCTTAAATTGAAAATCTTTAAAGACAGTATTCAAACTGAAATAATTTTACCCATGCAATTTTCAGCTCTGTTATTCAGTATTTGACACAATTCCTCTGTCAAGACTTATAGCAACGGTTCAAGACATTTTGTGAAGCACTACCTATGGATCTTAACATCCTTCTGCTGCCCCATCCGGTAAATGCGGTCACAGGCTTGGTCTTCTAGTGCTGGATTCCTGATATTTAAGGGAAAAGTAACAAAGCATTTATGACCAACAGGAAAAAAGTGAAAACATTTCTCACACAAATTAACTTCAGAGACAAATAGAAAGCAATAGATTTCCCTTTCTACCTTGTTAGATTCATCTTTTCCTCGGAAGAATCAGTAATAGTATCCCGCATTTTCCCCAATATCTACTCATCTGCCTCTTCCTCTCTATTTGTTCTATTACACACCTAAAATCCTGTTCAATGCAGTGAATAGGCAATATGGAAAGAGTAATGGATCAGATTAGCCACTGGCAGCTCACCACTTGGGGCAGCAATTAAAAGATCATTGAAAAGCCAGATGATATAGCAATAGCACTTAAACTTATAAACTGCTTCACAGCCCTCTCTAAGCCGTTTACAAAGTCAGCATATTGGCCCCAACAATCTGGGTCCTCAGTTTACCAACCTTGAAAGGATGGAAGGCTGAGTCAACCTTGAGCTGGTGAGAATTGAATTATTGAACTGCTGACAACTGGCAGTCAGCAGAATTAGCCTGCAGTACTGCATTTTAACCACTGCGCCACCACAGTATAGTAGTTAAGGTGCTGGCACAGAAAAAATTAAGCTCTCTTAGGGATAAAAACCATTTGGATGGCTTTGGCCAATCACTCACTCTCAGCCCAACCCATCTCACAAGGTGTCGTTGTAGGGAAAATAGGAGCCAGTAGTTTTATATATGTTGCCATCTTCAGCTGAACAAATAAAATAAGGCAGGATGAAAATATAATAATAATAATTCAGAAAATAATTGGCAAATATAGGGAGATGTTAGATTTATTTCATTAATAACATGTTATTTTGAATGGCAAATGACAAAAATAATTGACATAATTTGGGAACCTCAATTAATAATGCAATTCTTTTCATCAGATTTAATTACTGTAACTGGGAACAACATATTTTTTTCTAACATGGAGATAAAAAATTGTTATATTTTACCAGTGCATGTCTAGAAGGAAGAGGTGGTTTCCTCCAATCAGATTAAGGCCAATACCTCCAGCCAGAAGTGAAATCAATATCACCTATGAGAAGAATGATCGTTGGTTTATTATTTCACAAGTTGTTGATAAACTATATATTCAAGGGTTGATTTATACTGCCATCCAGATATAATTTGGCTATGATGACTGGAAATATTGGGATTTGTAATCCAACACATTTGGTGTGCCAGATTGGGAAAACATAAAGCAAAATTCCCACAAAGTTCACTAAGTTACCAGGAGAATTTTTCTTTGCCTTAATGATGTATAAATCAACCCATTAAGGTGTATACCTAATAGTTAGAAATAGTTTTTCTGAAGCAGCAGCAGTAAAAATAATTACCTTGGAGTTCTTTTTACATACCTTGGTTCCTTTAGGATTAATATTGAATTCTTCAACGATGTCCATCCTCTGTTTCGGGTTTACGGAACCATCCACAGTGGCATGTTTCAGGCCAAGCTTGTCAAGATGTATTGCCACAATTTTTAGCATACTTGTCCACTGAGATACAACAACACTATAAAGGTAGAAAAGAAAAGCAAAAACAACATTGCTTCTGGTTCAAACCTTATGTTTCAGCAACGTTCACTCATCTTCTTCAATATTCACACAATGCTGGACAATCTCGCATAACTGATGTAACAATAAATACGCACACACACACACACACATTTTGTAACACAATGGAAATGGTTATGATGATGCTGGGGGGAAATGGAGAACTGAAGATGTCTCAACTAAAAGCAAATTTGACAATTGTGATGGATTGAAGAGCCAATAAGTAGATAATTCCTCTCTGGATTAGGGAAGGATATAAGATCATCCACAAGTGTTCCACACCGTGTATGACTTGGTCTCTGGTGGGTTTAGAGTTCGAGAAGTCAAGGGCAGTTGGCACCTTTAAAAGGACACTGGGTTTGCATACTTCTTTTTCTAATCACTTTCAGAAATTGCTTATTAACTATTTTCCAGCTATTAAGAACCTTTGGATCAACACATTTTACTATACAATATGAGCTTCCTTCAGTGTTAGAGAGAAACATTTTAAAAGACATTTTAAATACAAGTTTAAGAACGTAATTTTGGTGGGATGGAATAAACAACAAAAGGATGATTAAAGCTTTCATTTTGGAATATTAAAATGGAGTGTCCAGATGGATTTGAAATAATATTTTGGAATTAATTATATCCATGGGAAAATACTTTTGTTTTGAATTCTTTCTTTTTTTTAAATTGCAGGATGAGATTTGGAAAGTTGGTCTTTAGAGCAGAGTTCTCCAACCTTTTCGGCTTCGTGGACCGATGGGGGAGGAGAGGGGCAGGTTCTGTGCACATAGCGGGAAAGCATGCATGTACACATTCGCCCACTGCTCGCACGAGTGGGGATGCATGCGCACACATGCTTGCCACTTCCACAGCCCAGTTCCGAAAAGTTCAAGGTCTGGTAGTGGGACACAGGCCGGAGGTTGGGCATCCCTGCACTAGAGGAGACCAGAATGAAATAAACAATTAAAAGAGAAGAATGCTTAAATGTTTACACTTTACACTTACTAATAGAAAAGGCAGCAAAATATTCTGATATCAGTCATATTAAAGGTTATTTTTGAAGAATTAATTTAAGAATGTCCGCATCTATAAATACACTGTTTAAAGACTGTTATGGAAGAGGAACAGTTAGTACTGGACAAGACTGAGATTGATCGGAAAATGAATTTAGAAAGAACAGGCCACAAAAAAAGATTTTACACTTGACAAAAGCAGCCCAGCGCTGACTTAAAAATTAAAAGGACTATACATATAACAAACCCAGAAAGTTACCCCAATATTCTTCCTATATTGGATTTACTAAAGAGGCATGCCAAAGCTTTGAACAAAAAAATAAATAAAAAGAAATCAGGTTCTAGGTCATTATTTGAAGAGATAAAATGATCAAGATCGTTAAAAAGTTTAAAAAAAAGGAATATAAAATTGGTTTATTTGATCACAGTTGAAATAGACCTGTTGATATCTCTGGTGACTTTTAAAGGATTTTTGGTGAGCAGAACTGATGAAGTTCTAAAGATTTTATAGATAAGAGGATATGGAAAGATGTTGTCTGTTATATTTTAAGAGAACTTACTAAGTTATTAGAATTGTTTACATTTGAGGTGATGAAGAAGGAAGTCATTTCATTATATAATTGCTTTCTTTTTCCTTACTGTATTCTTATTTTTTCTTTTTTTCTGTTTTTAATTTTTTTCTTTTCTGTACTTTCCATTATTTGTTTTTTTTTAAATATTTTAGTAATTTTCATTTTTGTCATTGTATTTTTTAATGAAATTACTGTTAAAGTGTTTATTACATACCGTATTAACATTCAAAAACATTTGGAATACCACACCTGAACTTCTGAAGGCAAATATCTCCGTGTTACTCTAGAACTAGTCTTTGCTTAACAACCACAACTGGGACGGACAGCTCCTCACTAAGTGATGTGCTCATTAAGTGAGACATCACATGATCATAATTTCACTTCCGCTGTGGGCATTAAGCGAGATACCACATGACTGAAACGTGAGATTTTATTGCCAGTTTCTTCACTGACTCTGCTTGTTGGACCCTATCTGTGAAATTGCCCATGTGATTTGGAGAGGGGAAGGTGTGGCCTTCTTGCAAAGCCTTCCAAGAAGGCAGAGGCAATTTAGAAAAGGATGAGCTGCCTGACATAGGGCCAGGCTGAACAAGTCTCATCAGCAGTGGGACAAAAAAAGGCAGTGACGGTCATTTGGGCACAGCAAGGCCAGCAAAAAGGAGAGTTACTAAGGCTTTGCTGTATGCTCAGATACTGAGGTGACTTGACACAACATTCCTTACTATGGCTATACGCACCATTTTTGAGAATGATTTTGAATTCCCTTCAGTTCTTCTAACAGGTGGGAAATCTAAAAGGATGAGAGAGGAAAGAACACCTAATAGTTAGCCTGCTCAACATTAAAGTTAGAAGTAAGTTCCATTGCACTTAAAGCTCAAAACTGGAGCTTTATTGTTTTAAAGCATTTTTATTTTGCTGTTATCTGAAAAAACTATTAATGAGTTTAAATAAGTTCAATAGGAAATAAGACAAATTCTCCATTAGGTTTACTAATTAACAAAGGGAACAAACGAGGGGAAAGGAAAACAAGCTAAATAAATAACTAGTTCTTAAAACTGCATAATTGTAATCATCAGTTTGAGAGCAAGCTGTTCTGGAAAATGGGTTTCTCAGCAGAACTCTTCACTTTTCTACCTGTACTTCAGCCAACCTTACATTCTCTATTGTAATTAGAGAGGACTCTGGAGCCAACCCAGCTACAATAATACATGTATCACTCAAGTAAAAAAAAGATGACCATTAACCCCCCCTCCCCCCATATTTTGCTGCGTGAAGCAATTGAAGTATTAAACCAAGATGGTAATATATTTGACTTTTATCTATGAACACAAATACATTATTTTAAAGCATTGAAATACAATCTTGCTTTTGGGTTAAAAGCCATATGTGACTGTATCAAGGCCATAATGAGAAAAATGCAGAAAGTAGCATGTTTTATTTGTATTTTTTACAAATAATGCAAGATGATGAACATATCCAACACACCGTCCTTCTCTTATTTTCCCCACAACAACATCTCTGTGAGGTGAGCTGGGCTGAAAGAGTGTGACTGGCTCAAGGTCACCTAGCTGGCCTTCATGGCTAAGGCAAGACTAGAACTCACTTTCTCCTGGTTTCTAGTCTAGGCCTTAACCACTAGAGCACTAGGCTTTCATATGCAAAAAGCATATGCAGCATAGAAGCCATTTTTTCATTTTAAATTGCAACCATTTATTTCAAATATGCATTTTTTTCATCTCACTCCATGCCATATTTCCTCACCTTATGCATTATTAGAATCTCTTTGGTTAACTTTACCTTACTTAGGAGTCAATGAGAACCCTCAACTGCACAAATTTTACTTAGTTAAACAAATGAAAGTAAAATTCTTTTTTACTAAAAAAAGGCACCTGACAAAGAACCAAATGCCATACAAATGACTCAGTAAAATCCAGTCCCTTGCCAGGTTGAGCAGCAAAGCATGCAAACGCATTAGCTCCTACTCAGGTAAATACAATGCACGATCTGGAGCTGATGTGGACTCCCAACTGCACAAAATTCTACTTAGTTAAAGAAATCAAAGTAAAATTCCTTGAGACTGACCATTCAAGATGGCAATCAAATGTCTGAAATAAAGAGTTGGTGCTGATGCAGAGCACAGAGTCAAAACTACTGTGGTAAAACTCATATCTTTCCTCATAAAGAGGTTCTTTAGCAGCCCACTAGGAATGGTGTGTGTGTGTATAAAATCCTTTTTCCCTCCTTACTTTTGTTAAAAACGACACCAAATCTGGGATTCCCTTGAAAGGACTGCCATTGTCTTCCTACCTTGGTGCTCTGCTTGGTCATTTCAAAAAGATCAGCACCAAAAGCTGTACCAAAGAGATTCACCATTGAGAGTGGATCACTGCTATCAGGTTCAGACAGAGTTAAAGCACTGAGCTGTTCTTCCATTGACAGAGAGATGCCTTCGCTATTCATGTTAGCCTGGTCAAGAGCCTGAAAGAAAAAGGATATTGCCAAGGAGATACAATTTCTGAACTCAAAACAATCTCGATCAGAAGGGATGAACAATTGTAAGCCTGCCATAATTACCACTTTCAGCAAAGAAAGATGGCAGCAGCACTGACGAAGCCTCAGCAAGAGGGACAGGATGTGAATAGTGGTGGAGACGGGAGACCTGTCTTTCACCATCTTTCCTGAAGAATCCTGCTGACACACTTTAAACTGCTGTGCTCCTATCAAAGGTGAAACCGCATATGTATCAAAGACAAAACACTCAAGCTAAAAACAGAATTTATTTCAGAAGTGTGCAATCTGGTTTCTGAAACCTATCATTACAACTTGAGGGTGGGAAGTCAAACCAGTGGATAGGAGAATTAGGTTTCCTATTAATAGGTTTCCTTCCTAACCAGGTTACAAAAAACAAAAATGTTGAACAGCCTGATCAGATTCCTATCAACGCATTTCTACACTGGGTGCAAGAGAAATTTAATACCTTACCTATATTAAATGATTTGTCTCCAGAATAGCCTGTATGCAAAGCTTCCTGGTGTTTGAGAAAAGACTGCAGTGTTGACCTAAACATTGAAGAAAGCATAACAAAACAACTTGAATGTCTCTCTCCCTGTTTTTATACCAACCCAAGATAAACACACACAGATGCAATGACTAAACAGGAGTTTTGTCAACCTATTAACATGATGCCACCAAGAAACCCTTGGCCAAAAAGAAAACACAGTTTATTAAGGGATTGATCTCATATCACTATAACACAATAAACATAATATGGAGAGCAAGTGAAAATATTTGAAGTACAGATAGTCCTTAACTTATAGCAGTTCGTCTAGTGACAGTTCAAAGTTACAACAGCACTGAAGAATGACTTATGACAGTTTTTCACACTTACAACCACTGCAGCATCTCCATAATCATGTGATCAAAATTCAAACAATTGACAACTGACTCATATTTATGACATCTGCTGGGTCCAAGGGTCACGTGATTATATTTTGTGACCTCCTGACAAGCAAAGTCAATGGGTAAGTCAGATTCACTTAACTGTGTTACTAACTTAAGAATGTGATTCACTTAACAACTGTGGCAAGAAAGGTTGTGAAATGGGGCAGAACTCACATAACAATATAAATTTTGAGCTCAATTGTGATTGTAAGTTGAGAATTATCTGTAGTATGCAAAAAGATTAACATGTATCATTTAGTAATTTCATATTTTAAGGAAAAGAGCAGAGAATATGTTGGAAGCCATAATCTTTTGGAAAAACTCTCAGGAGCCCATATAATGATGGTGGCGCAAACCAAAGATAAAAAGTGAATGCAACTATTTTTCTCTCTTTCATTATGTATTTATTTGATTTATTAAATTTATTGGCTGCCCATCTTACCACAGGGTAACTCTGGGTGGCTTACAATATTAAAAGGTGAAGCTATATAAAATACTACAAAACTATAAAAATATAAAATAAAATTGCTAAAAGATGGGGAGGCAGGGAGCAGGATGTGGAGGTGGCATCTGATATTAATCTATCAACTATCCCCAACATGAAGTCCCTCCTTTGGAGCCCCAAGCTAATTGGCAGAGCTGGACTTTAAGCTGTTGTGGGTTGGAGCTGACCTCACTC
>JANHFT010007050.1:49972-60263 GCA_032467955.1 Pseudoxenodon macrops | reverse complement strand
AGATTGGACCATGTGACGGACTTGTGGGTGTGAGGGCAGGATCTTGAACTTTCAACTAAGGGGTGGAAACCTGCAAAACCTCAGATTTGGGTTTCACCAGTTTGTGTCAACATGTCTCTCCTAATAAATTGGAACTTTGACGAATGCTTTGCCTTGGAGTCCGATTTGATCAGGGATGATATTTGGAATGCTGGCATCCACAGTGGTATCTGAGATTACAGCAAAAAAAAAATTGGATCACCATGACAGAGCTGAGCAGGTTTCAGAAACAACAGTTTAAATTATTTTCCTATGACTGAAGGAACTTAGGCAAGCTATAATTTTTTCCCCATTAAAAACTTTTTGCCCACCAATGAGATTTGTGCACCAATGGATTATGTCTGCTTGTTTACCCTGCCAAATGGTATAGGGTAAAGTTTAAGATTATCAATAAACGGTTGATAGTTACCTTTGCAAATTGATGATGTTACAATAAGAATATTGAGCCAAACTATTTTGTTTGTGGCAAGCAAAAACCTTTTGTATGTGAATTTTTAACACGCATGGTCAAAAAAGGAACAAGAGCCTAATTCAACCCTGGTCTATAGTTTGTCTATAAAAGATATAGATTCACACATTTAATTTAATGTACACATCTATATATAATAATGAAATTGTGTGTATATATATGGTGAATGCATATTTTTGTAACAATTTAAAAATATTTCAACATTATTGGCACAATTCAGCAAATCATGCATATCTTTAGTCTTGCTGATTCTAAGGACTCCTTTTCTCCCCTCCCAGCTAAACCAATCAGGCTGACAAGCTCATAGCCTTGGATAGGTCATACCTTGTTTTTGATTATCAATAGCAATAGCACTTAGACTTATATACCCCTTCACAGTGCTTTACACTGTGGCTTACAGGCAGCATATTTCTCCCAACAATCTGGGTCCTCTGAAGGATGGAAGGCTGACCTCTGACCTTTGACCTCTGAAGGATGGAAGGCTGAGTCAATCTTGAGCCTCTCAGAATCAAACTCCTGGAGTGAGCAGTGAATTAGTCCTGCAGTACAACATTCTAACCACTACGCCACCTTGACTCATGTACATGTAGCACTGACTATAATATTGTCAATTTGGAATAAAACTATGCAGCATGCCTTGGGATATTCCAATGAGTGTCCTATGGAAGGACAAGCTTCTGTGTGGATGTTTTGCAGGGTATATTATCTATCCCCCAGCTCTCTTGTCTTCTGTTCCGAAATTAATCAACCCTCCTTTAAAAGATTTGACTCAGGGCCAAATGAAAGCAGCTGTGAGGAAGGTGAAGGGTTAACCTAAAGCATGCAGCTGCTAATGTTAGTTTTGGAGGCAAATTCAAGTCTTCAGGGATAATCCACCCCAGCAAGATCTGACATGAGATGTGATTTTTCAAGCATATTTGGGGCCGTTGGGTATGTTGACTGAAATTACTGAAGACACTTCTTGCCTCTTTCCCTCTTTGCTTTTCTAAATGAATCCATTCTTGACTGATTACAGAAATTGTCCATGGATTGTTTTGCTTGCTCTATTACAGGTTTTCAAAATTGTTAGGATAACTCAACAATCCTAAAGTATTATGAAAAGTGGACAAAGAAGTACTTAGGAACTTGGTCCAAGAGAGATGGGTGTGTTTATCCACCATCTCCATGACACTCAGAAAATTGAAATTTAATAATATGTTTAGCTTAGAAACATGTTAACTCAAAAAAGGCCATTGGTGGAAATCATTTTAATAAATTTGCTTCTCAGAAGGAAAGCATGCCCAATGTGTTTTGCAACATAAACCCTTCTAAATAATCAGAAAACTTGGAATTTAGTACAAATAAATAATCTAAGATGTCCCTGTCAAAAAGGAAAATGCAAAACTCCTTCTCCTCTAGAAAAGTCTCACAATATATTTTAAGTAATATGAAATGATCCTAGATTAGTTAAAACATTGTCATTAGGAAACCAGCTTAAGAAAACTCACAAATTCTTCCAATATATTAAGCTTGATTATGGAAGTCAAAGGCCTGCAGATTTTAAAAGAAGCTTTCAGTTTCTGTGTTCTCAAATATCAGCATTTACTGGAAAGCAGACATGACTTATTTCCAGCTCAGCTGTGCTTTACTTGAAACTACTGCAGGTTTAATTTTCCTTTTGAGATGCCATAGTTCTATTTTCCCATTGAAATTTGTCCTCATCTCTCATTCTTGTAATTCCCTTTCAGGTCTTATAAGGGAATGGGCTTATAAAACCTTGAGGGCTTTGTAGCTCTCCTTCAATGGGCTGGACAAAAGGAAGTTTTGTCAATTTCCTTTCAGTTGAGGAGACTACAAAGTACCATATGATTTTCTTTTCTTTTAGCATAAATAGGGGGAAAGGAGAAGGTTTATGTAGCGGTAACAGTTGTACTAGTTCGGATCAGTGATATTTGCTTTTTTTCTCTCCTTTCCGTTCAGTTAAATGGCTTTCAAATATCTTCAGAAGCTCAAGGAATGAAAACAGCAATGAGGGAATGAGTATCCTGAATGATTCTTGCAGTCTTTGGTGGACAGAAGATATTAGTTGCTATAACCAAGCAGATTTTACCATCCTACCATCCAAGTACCAGTAACATACAGGCTTTACAGAGTAGCTATGATGAAACAATTCATAAAGTAAACCCTGCAAGTTCTGTGGGTTTCTTTTTAAATCTTTTTCAATGATTGAAAGGAGACTAAGGCTAATCTGGATATGATTCTCTGAGCATTTCTAAATTAAGTCTGCAATTTTTGATGTGTCCTCATATTTACTAGCTATATTGTGGCTTTTTCCATACTAGAAAGAACTATATTTATAGACCCTGGCTGATGGAGATGGGTGAAGATCAATTCCCTTTTGATAAATTTAAACATTATCCAAACTGAAAAGTTTCTTCATGAAGAAGATAGTAAAAACCTGAAGTTAAAAATCTGGTACAAAGCAAAACTATCAGTTTTAACCATCCTGATTCCAAGAGTTTTGCTTCTCATATATACACATGCATGTCTGTGGGGTGCAGGGTGAGAAATGGGAAAGTATAAATTCAAATCTCCACTAGGCTACAAGTTCCCTGGATCAAAATGAGCCTCTTTCTTGCCCCTCTTACAAGGTTGCTTCAAGCTTAAAAAGGAAGAAGCATCATATATGTCATTGATCCTTCAGAATAAACAAATAGACCATTATTTAGGTAGAGGCAAGTGTAAGGGTCTCCTGCTTGGGCAGGGGGTTGGACTAGATGACCTGCAACTTTGTTAATCTGTTTTGTAAGTAAACAATTGGAAGTAGGGAAGCTGTCAAGTTAGGCCACTGTTTCCTTTTCTCTGAGAAAGATTTAGCTGAATTGATAACTAATTTTCAATTGCTTGGGCAAGTCCCTGTGCTCAGTCATTCAGGCACTAGTCATTCCATGGTTGGACTTTTGTAATGCACTCTACGTGGGGCTACCCTTGAAGAGCATTCAGAAGCTACAGCTGGTACAGAGTGCAGTGGCTTGGGCAGTTCTTGGGGCCCGAAGAATGGCCCATGTAATACCACTGCTCTTTGAGCTGCCAGTCTGCTTCTGGGTGCAATGCAAGGTGTTGGTAATCACCTTTAAGGCTCTTCATGGTATAGGTCCAGGCTACTTGAAGGACTATCTCATCCCACTGGGATTGGCCTGCCCCACCTGTGCTGGCAGAGGAGGCATGCTGTAGGTCCTGTCATTACAATTCCTCTGGCTAGTGGGGCCCAGAAGAAGAAGAGCTTTCTCTGTCATTGTGCCTGTCCTTTGGAACATTTTTCTACCTGGTGTGAGGTTGGCCCCAATCCTCCTGACCTTTCATAATAGCCTAAAGACCTGGCTTTAACAGTCAGCTTAGGGGCCCAATGGGGGAATATCACAGTAGTTTATTGATTAACAGCAGATCCCACCTCCCCACCACCTAGCCCCCATGTTCCCCATCTGCATTTGTTGGTATTAATTTATTTTGTTTTTAGTATACATATATATTTATCTTTTATGATTGTAAGCCACCCAGAGTTTACTCTGTGGTAAGATGGGTGGCAAATAAATAAATAAATGGCAAGAAGTAACTTGCAAGAAAGTGATACAGAACAGCTTCCTCCATCCAGCCACTTCCATATTCTAGTAATATATTCTTCCCTATGCAGACAGATCAGGCCTTCAAGCTGGTATTTCCAAAGTTAGCCTTAGAGACATTGGCAAGCAGCATTGAGTAAATGTATTGCATGCCTGAATAAAATCCAATTTTAAATAAAGCTCTTTTAGCTTGTATGACATTCATGTAGGAGAGAACATCAACACCCCTGTTAAAAAGCTACAAAACTCTAGCAATTGGTGTTGGCTTTCTGTTTCTCCTGATGTGCCTGCAAACTCCTAGAACTGAGTCTGTGATATTACAATAATTTCTTTGCCAAGAGGACGTGTTGAAATAAACATAGGATTATGACTCTCCCCATAAAAAAATCAAGTGAAGAAGAGGGTGGTGGAAAGGTTCTGGGGACAGGGGGAAGAAAGCTTCCATGCAAATATTGGCAGTATCATTAATTAGCAAAAATAATGAGGGAGGAGAAGAAAAAAAATAGGTCAAGTACTAGATTCTTTATTTTAAAAGTCCATTCACATGGCAGTCAGAAAAAAACAGCATCTTTAGCAGGAACAATTCAACAAAATAATTCTCATACTACATTTTGGAATTAAGGACATTACCATTTGTCTTAAGGCAGTTTAACTGGATCTATGACTTGTCCAGAGTAGAAAGTAAAGTAGGGCCAGAGCTGGTTAACATTTAGATGGAAGACGATTAAGCCTCCCCAGAGCTTTTAATACAGAGATCTCCATTCATGATATACAAATATAGGCTTAGATGAACAAAGAAGGAAACTTCTCTGGTGGAATGTCTACGCTAGACCTTTAAGCTACTCTTTCCTGTTCACATGATAGCTTGACCTAAAGTAACTTAAGAAAAACATGCTGGACTCAGACAGCAGCTTGCAACATATTTAGTCCAAATTGCAAGCTTCTACATCCTTCCATTTCTGTCCCCCACCCCCAGAATAACAGAATAAAAGACTCGGAAGGGACCTTGGCGGTCTTCTAGTCCAAACCTGAAACATTGTTGATTTTTGGTACTAGTACTGAGGCAGCCTAGGAACACAGATTAGCTTGAGAAGATTTTCCTTTCCTTGGGGTGCCTATATTAGAGGCAATGTGCTGTATGTATATTAACTTATACATACAAAATTAATCTTAATGTTTAATGCAAGAAAAGAAAATATTTGGAGTCATACTAAGTGCATTAATGTCATTTATGACATACAATTATTTAAATCAAATTTATTTCTTCTGCTGACCCCACCCACTTTGTCCTGATAGCTATTTGTTTTTGCATCTGCCACTCAAACCAAGGCTGGACTTTAGACTATGATTTTTTAACCTAGACGGGATAGTGTTGATTGAGTTGATAGTGGATCCTCTCAGTTAACTAGGAAACTGACAACATAACTGTGTCCTGGCCTATTAAAAAACAAGTCATGCAGATTTCAATGTGTTTCTTCCTGGGTAACATGGCTTCCATGTTTAGAGCTTGGCAACATGGAATGGAAAGAGATGCTAGCTTTCATGTTAGTTTGGAGAATGATGGACAAATGAGAAGAAAGCATTGACATGGAGCTCGTGAGAAAGGGCAGGGGCAGGGGCAGAAAATATTCTCAACATGTACAGTATAGCTCTGCTGTTCCTGGATGGCAATACAGAAGAACAAGACACCTGGAAACAAAATAGCTCTAAAAAGCAAAAATGAGAAAATATGAAAGCACTTCAATAGAACTTGGGCAGCTCCCTAGGGCTGTGGGCAAACAAAGGGGGAGTGTGCTATTATGGGACACAGCTCAGTGGAACAGATTCCCCTAAAACAAATTCTAAAATCTTCTTTTCTAATAGACTGCATTCACACATTGCAATGAGCCAGAATTTACTTGGTTTTAGTTGGGTTTATCATGTGAACTGAGCCATTGTGGTTTGTGAACTATGCTGCATGTTGCCATAATATGAAACAACTCAGGCAGTCATGGTTTATTCAACAAACCATGTCTAAAAACAGGCACTTATTGTTATGAGTATAATCAAAGTCATATATGCCTACGTGAGTGTAATTACAATTTACAAGTAAAAATCTGAGTTCTGAAGTAGCAAAGCTTTGCTATAACCAGAATCTCATTACAGAATGATAGAATTCTGAACGCATATTCTGACTTATGTAGCCTGATGGATGACCAAGATGGGAGGGAAAGGTATTGCACATATCCATTGACATAAGCTCATTGGCAACCAATTCTATAATGATAATAATAATAATTGCAAAAGGCAGTTTTACTAGGGAAGAGCTTACCTTCTGTGACAATACCTTTAACACCATCGAAAAACAACATCTGCCTACCCCAGGTCTTGATAGGTAGATAAAAATCCAGTCTAAACATCTGGCTGAGTGTAACCAACCCTAATAATAATCAGCTATGCTGATTATGTGTGGACAATAGCTGTGCTTTTGCCAACTTACCAAATCAAGGCTATTTGAAGGGTCAGTCTGTTGTCTGAGGTTTCCATTGCAGCTCTCTCTCACATGCATTCAAAGTGCTGCAACATTGCTCATCGGTTGCTATAAATGCCTGCGAAGCTAGCCATATGGCAAGTGGAAAACAGTGCTGGAAAGGCTTCCATACATGATGCTCTTGCTGCTAAATGAGTATTTCATTCCTGAGATACAGATTTCACACACACAAATCTCTGGAGAAGACTTTTCAGCAAGGCTACAGGAATTTGCACCAGCCTGTTTTAATTCACAGGAGAAGTCTGCTTACACCTTTTAGCAACTGCACTGTTTTTAAACCCTTCTAAACTCTGCACTTCATTTGCTTAGAAAAGGGTAAAAGTCCCATTGTTTGGCTTCATCAGATCTAAGCGCTTTTATCAACCCATTCCCCCAGCACGATCTATGTGGGATTTCTACTCACTCCCTGGCCCCAAATAATGCTACAGTTTGCTTCTGGAAGCTTTAGATGAAATTTCCCAATTTGCAGATCCGTGTTGTGTTCTTGTAAATAGTCCAACACAGCTAAGACATCTGCCAAAGTGTGATTTCCCCCCCTGTCAGATAAAATCTAGTTGTTACTTATTTCTTCATTATTTTATAACGAAAGTTAACTTTTTCTGTAGTGAAGTCAAAGGATCAGAAACTTTCCTAAATTTGCAAGCAACATTCTGGGGATTTAAAAACAAAGGTTGTTTAGAAAATGCCCTTGAATTTCACATATATTCCCTGACCAAGCCCTCCCGGGATGTTCACAGAATTAAAGAACAAGCTACCATTATTATGGAAATATGAAGATGGAGACTAAAGTAGAATTGATAGTCCCCCAAAAAATTGACTGGTAACAGAAAAACAAAATGAAACACACAACTCTTCACACAAAAAACACCATTTACTTATTAGTTTGTTTGTCTATAGTTTGCCTGTGTCAGAGGTGGAAATCTAGTTACTAGCTCTGGACCAGAATGCTAATCATTCATGATTAGTGAGCATTCTGGTTGGAGTTGGAATCACCTTATGTCTACCAATATCTGAAGGACCTAGGTTCCTTAATCCCATACTTGTGGAATTCAGCGCCAATACGTGTAGTGAATTTTCAGAAACTCTTAATTTTCAGAAATGAATTGATAAATGTATTGGAGAAGGCCTATATAATCAACAACAGCTAAATAATATCCTAGAGCAATGTGTTTCAGTTGCTGAAGACAAAGAGAAAGGAAAAGTTTCCAGTTCGATGAGCAATTTCATGCAGTCCCAAGGGATCCTAACTTCTGAAAATAGAATGCTAAAGAAAATATTTTTTCCCCATTTGATCTTGGATGCAGTTGATCTAATCACTTCAAATGAGATCCAGTAACAGAATAAATGTAGGCTGGATTTTGGAGTTTACTGACCCACTTGGTTACTATGTGGAAGATGCCATGGACAGAAGGTTTTGATAAGCTGTGGGAGGAAGTCAGTAACTGAGACTGAAAAAGAAATCAAGAACAAAGGATAATCAGCATCCAGAAACAAGCCAAGCAAAAAGAATGAAGACAAATGTTGTCAGTATTGAAGGAACAATTAAGGGATGGGGGAATATTCAAAGGCTCATCAAGAAGAGGCTGTTGCTAAAGCAAAGTTTAGTTGGTGTAGTGTCTTCCCATCTATGATGGTCCAACGGCCAACCTGGATATGTTCTCACATATAATTAGATTGGTTTTTTTTCAGATAGGCTCCAGGGAAGTGACCCTGTACTTCCCCAGTCACTGGCCTCCGCATTATTTTAAAGCAATTCTCATTTTATTCTAAAAGAGTATTCCATTTTGAACTAGCCTAAAGCTGCTCACAGATTCTCTGCCATATTTATACAGATGTATTAAACCAGTTCAAGGAAAAATAAATGTTTGTTTTAAATTAAGCTTTACAAGAAATATGCGGAGAATAGCATCCTTTTTGGCAGCTATCTCTTTGAGATTTTTAAAAAGGAAGGAAGAAGTTACAGAGAAGGAGGAGGAGGAGGAGGGAAAGAGCTGGAGGGGAATAAAACAGACTCTGCGAATCTCACACTCAAAAGCTCTCCTGCACAATGAGATTAGCATGATGTGATCATTTTGATGCCAAGGTGCTAACACAATAATACATGTAAGTTTGCCAACTTTTTAAATGGAATGTATTTGATTATTTGCTTTTAATTAGGGTGAATTTTGGAGAATGTACAGGACAATTTGTGATCTACACAAAGCTTGCTGTGGAAAGATGATGCATTCTCCCTAAAAGATGGTTTAGGCATTGTTCTTTTTCAAGCTGTGGTGAATGAGATTTATCGGTACTGTTAAACGTTTTCGTCTCATTGCTCTTCTGCCATTCTGTTTCAGCTGGCTGGCAAAACTCAGCAGGCATGAGAAAATATGGATACAATTCCAAATTTACTTGCTTGGGAATGAGTCTCATTGAAATCAATAGGGCTTAATTTCTCAGCGGACTGTCAGTCTTTTATCAGTGAATTATCTTAATATTCTGATGCTGAATTGAACGTGAGCTCCAGGGTGTTATCACCTTTGATGATAACATCAACAAGGGAGGAAGGAACCTAAACGTAATTCATAGAAGGAGTGAAAGCAAGTGGCTTTTGTGAGCAAAGGAAGATAACTTCCCCAGGAAAAAAAGGACTCCAAAATCAAATCTGGAGGAAAGCAATGGAAAACATTTCTCTATTATTACTAAGAAAATTGTATAGACATGGTTGAAACTTGTAGATGAACTTTCATGCCAGGTGATGAGAAGCCAAGTTTGGCTGGCATTTATTTAGAAGAGTAAAATACCACATTTTCATGAATGTATTGGCAGTTGATGCCATTGGTCAAACCAAAGTTGCAAGGAAATCTGCTCATGAATGGTGCCAATGCTAAAAGAGGAGTACAAAGAGACATACAATTGGAACATAGAAAATAAGAATCAGGAACAAGGAAACTGGAAAAAGTTGAAATGAAACACATTCAGTTGGATATTTTAGAAATAAGTGAAGCTAAGTGGACAAAAATGAGCAGTTCTAAATTACATGTGTACATTAACAGATGGCTAGTAGATTCAGGGCATAGAGATAATAATGGTACTCGAAAAAAACCATAACTATGTATTTGGCTATAACTAATTAATCAGAGAATCTTATCTTCAGAATTAGTGATATCCAGGCAAAATCCATATCGTATAAGTATATGCACCAGCCATAGATGTGATGGTGGGAAGTACTGAGGAATTGCAGGCAAACTGTAGGAAGTTTAACACACAAAAAAGACTAGGGGTGACATGGTAGCAGTGTTCCAATACCTCAGGGGCTGCCACAAAGAAGAGGGAGTCAAGCTATTCTACAAACGCACCCGAAAGCAAAACAAGAAGCAATGGGTGGAAATTAATTAATTTAGTCAAGCAGATATAGAAGATAACAGATAAAAGTATAAACATGATTTTGAATACATGAAAAGGATACCAATAAAAAGGGACATTAGGACAGGGACAGTAGGCACATTGGTGCGCTTATGCATGCCCCTTACAGACCTCTTAGGAATGGGATGAGGTCAACAGTAGACAGTCTAAGGTTAAAGTTTTGGAGGTTTGGGGATGAAACCACAGAGTCAGGTAGTGCATTCCAGGCATTGACCACTCTGTTGCTGAAGTCGTATTTTCTACAATCGA
>JANHFT010007050.1:16580-35152 GCA_032467955.1 Pseudoxenodon macrops | reverse complement strand
TAAGGGGTGGAAACCTGCAAATCCTCAGATTTGGGTTTCAGCAGTTTGTGCCAACATGTCTCTCCTAATAAATTGGATCTTTGAGGAAAGCTTTGCCTTGGATTTGATCTGATTTGATCAGGGATGATATTTGGAACACTGACAAAATATCAGTGTTAATATTCACTTAAAATTAACAAAGATGGCAAAGAAGAGAACAACATGCACACCAGGGTTGGGTTCCAGATCCTGCTACTGCTGGTTCACTCAGGAATGTGCCGCGCATGTGCACGCATGCCCAGTATTAAAAAAAGTTTATGCGCATGCACAGAAACAAAAAACAAGATGGCAGCACCATAGACGCCGCCGAAAGAACCGGTTCGGGGGTGTGACAGGCCTGGGTCGCTGCCAGTTCCAGCGAACCAGGCCACCAAGTTACTAACGGTTCCATAGAACCAGTCTGAACCAGTAGGAACCCATGCCTGATGCACACGAAGTGGTGGAGTTCTCTCAGTCCCTTAACCAACTCCAGCATGACATGTTCCTCCTTGGGTCCTCAGGACAGTTGGCAGAGCCAGGCTGAAAGTCAAAAGGGTTGAAAATAGATCACACCTTGGGGTCACAATACTCCAGAGGGCAGGAGCCATGGCAGAAAATGCTCTTCTCCTGGACCCTACCAGCCAAAATTCTTTTTTTGCAGCATGCCCATTCTGCTAGCAGAGGTGGGACAGGCCAATTCTTCACGTTCCTCAGATAACCCAGAGTCTCAGATAACCTAGAACAGGGGTGTCAAACTCACGTTATCATGGTGGCATCATGTGACGTATCACGACTTTTTTCCTCTTCGCTAAACTGGGAGTGGGCGTGGCCAGCACGTGATGCATCCATCCTGCAGGCCGTGAGTTTGACACCCCTGACCTAAACTCTTTATCTATAAACCGGAAGTGTACATAAGTGGTGCCAGTTCGGACTGGTTCACTAGAACTGGTAACGGAAATTTGCCCCTGTCCAGGCCCCCAAACTGGTCCTCTGACCTGAAATTGCTACTCTGGGACTAAATTGCCTTGAAAAGAATCCTCTGCACATGTGCAAACCCTCCTGCGCATGCGCAGAGGGTTTTTATACCCAAATGTGACAGGGGTAAAATTGTGCACTTCTGGCACAGCCCGAACCAGTAGGAAAGGTAAGAGGAACCCACCGCTGGTGTCCATGTTTCAAGGGCAACCTTCTTGGACTTTAGCTACCTTTGCTGTGCTCTTCTTTTGGCTTCAGCTGATGACTAATGCAATAAGTGGTGAGTCAAATGCATTAAAGAAATGAAGAGCAGCAGCTTCTCTGCTGCATTGTTTGCTCTCTCACTGCTAAATAGTTAGTCACTTTCTGCTTCTACTGCAGCCAGATTTCCTGAAGGGCGTTATTTAATATCCTGATACCTTCAACCTTGCCTGCCTTGATTCTGCCCTCCTTTTCATCATTTTAGCTGCTGTGACCTTGAACACGTGCTCTGGTTTTCAGAAATGGGAACTGGTGGGGAAGAGCGTTCCGACCTAAGCTTAGTACACAAGATCATCTACCGTAACGTCCTACCTGTTAACAACTACTTTGACTTCAATCACAATAACACCAGGGCTATCAATAGATTACAAACTCAATGTAATCCACTCTAATCTCGATTGCAGAAAATACGACTTCAGCAATAGAGTTGTAAATGTGTGGAACACTCTACCTCACCCTGTTTTAGTTTCTCTAACCGCCATACCTTTTACCTTAAACTGTCTATTGTAGACCTTACACATTTCTTAAGAGGTCCCTAAGGGGGCGTGCATAAGCACACCAGCATGCCTACCATCCCTGTCCTACTGTCCCCATTGATATGTACTCTTTTTATGTGTTTATGGCTATGTTTTGCTTATTCATATCCATTTATCGGTGCCATTTTTTTCATGTGTCCATGTCTACGTCTATGTGATACTTGTTTCCTTGTACTTGTTGACAAATAAATAAATAAATAAATAAAGATGAAATGGCAGTGCACATGGGCTGGTTAACCAAGCTTTTCAGTTTAAGGCTCATGACAATAACCCACTTATTTGGCTCACTTTTGTTCTTGTCTCGGTAGCTTAAGAAAAAGGGCATGGAGCGCAGAATGGGAAGTTGACTCCAAGTCCAGCAAAATCAAAGGCTTAAATGAAACCTTTTTCTTACTTACTTGGATTGGTGGGTGGGAGTGGAGGTGGGAGGGTAAATAAAGGTTATATTGCAGTTGAAGGCAGAACCTGAGATATTTTGCTGAAAGCATATTTCATTTATCCAGACAAGGCAGACACACAAACAGTGTGTTTTAGCATCCTACTGTCTAGACATTGCAGGAAATGTTAATAATTGGGGGAAAAAATATTTTAATGGGCTTCTTCCCTCCCGAAATGAACTGAAAGTGTCAGGGTTGCTAGGGCTAAAAATTGTAACCATCACATTACTTGAATTAGACGCAATGATGTCCAGTCTGAAGAACGGAATGTGAGTATCTTGAAGTTACAAGGAAACACGCTTCTCAAAATTATGCCTGCCTAAATTTCTGAATTCAATGAATTAACATTCCATAAAGTGGAAGTCAAAAATGTATGCGTCTTCCTTCTTTCCTGGCACAGCACTCAAGACAACAATTCTTTAAAGTCATGTTTTGTTGTTGTTGTCTGTATTTTGCTTTTGCACATACTACATTAGGAAACAAAATCTTAAGTTTGGAAGGCATCTTTATTTCCATGTCCCTGGACACATGGCTTTTTGGATCTCAGTCCTTGCTTCAGTGTTTTCCCCTCTCCCAATTATTTCTTTAACATTGAACACAGATTTCATTGTTCATTAATTATATGGACTCTTTGTTCTTTCTAATTTGAACAGACTTTAGAGCATTAAGACCATAATTACAAAGCAGCCAAATTTAGAAAATGTTATTTTATAACCCAGGGGAGCTAAAATTGTTAATATTTCCTTCTATTTACATATTTTCAAAAGCCTTTATTATTCAATCCAAAATACGATATGCAATGATCTTAGACATACTTCAAGTATTTGCTTTATGCCAACTTTAAATCAAATAGAGCAACTTAGGGAGGGTAGGGAACAGTCAATTAAACACTATATATATATATATATAATGCAAAATATAAATGGGATGAAATTAGCATTTTAGTAGCTCAGTGCAAAAATAACAGCATTTCACTTGCTTTCATCTTTAGAGGAATGTGTTTGGCACCAAACGATTTGAAGGGCAATGATTAAGATGGACATAATTTTTTTTCATGATCAAGATATCTTACCCTTTGACCCTTTAACTGTCATCATTATGCCAACGGGACATATAAATTAATCTAAGGCCATTCCCTTATCCTAATTTCCATATTATGCTTTCGGTGGCTCTGCAGATTTAAGGGTGACCTTTCTGTGCTTGCTTAATAAGGCTTCATAGAAATGTAAACATTTACAACAAGAATTAGAAAGCCAGCCTGGTGGACTCTTTGACACCCTGGTCATGATAAAGCATGGCCGTCCATCATAAATTTAAAATCAGTATGCATATAGATGGGTAAACTGCTTTTGTTCATTGACTCTGAAATAAAGCGATTTTAAGGTAAACAGATTGCTTGAATACTACTATAAGGCAATGCAATGATCCAATATGAAAAGTACAGAACAGAAGGCTTCAGTTGTATCTAGCGCTGAGTCCTGAGACCACTGAAAGAAGATTTTCATTGTTCAGGGGAGTTATTATTATTTATTTAGCAAAGGGCCATGTTACATACAGAGTGGTAGTTTCCCTGCCTGAGACTGCTAACCCTGTTTGGTTCATGCTCTCGCACTTCCCAAGGTGCATCCCAGGGGGCAAGCTAGTTCCACACCAGGCTGGCTTTCCTGCTCCATCATCCTGGGCCCTCTCCTTCCACCAAAGCCACCTCACAAACAGGCATTGCAAATGTCAAGGACCTAGGAGTACTCATCTCAAACAATCTAAGCCCCAGAGCTCACTGTAAAAGCATGCCAAAAAGGCTCTAAGAATTGTTAACCTAATCTTGTGAAGCTTCTTCTCTGGTAACATTGTACTGCTAACTAGGGCATAGAAAACCTTTGCCAGTCCAATCCTTGAATACAGATCAACTACCTGGAATCCACACTGTATATCAGACATTAATACAATTGAGCGGGTACAGAGGTATTTCACGAGAAGACTATTCCATTCCTCTACTAGAATCCCTTATGCCACCAGGCTTGAAATTGTGGGCTTGGACAATCTGGAACTGCACCGCCTGTGGTTTGATCTAAGCATAGTACACAAAATTGTCTGCTACAAGGTCTTATCTGTCAACAACTTCTTCAGCTTCAACCTCAATAATACACGAGCAAACAATCAATACAAACTCCAGGTAAACCGCTCCAAACCCGATTGCAAAAAATACGACTTCAGCAAGAGAGTGGTCAATGCTTGGAATGCTCTACCTGATTCTGTTGTTACATCCTGAAACCCTCACAGCTTTGACCTTAAACTGTCTACCATGGGCCTCACCCTATTCCTAAGAGGTCTGTAAAGGGGGTTTCATAAGCACACCAGTGTGCCTACTGTCCCTGTCCTACTGTCCCTATTTATTTTTATTCATTTCCTTCCTTCATGTCCATGTTCATATTCATGCCTGCTATCTTCTACATGTTTGACAAACTAATTAAAAAAAACTTAGACAAAATATTATAAAGAAGGGAAAACAAGAAGGGAAAATGACACTTGGGGAAGTAACAAACATGATCTGGAAAGAAAAATAATAAAAATAGAAGCATCTCTCAAAACACTTTCTGTTCTAAAAATATTATGGCTAGTGATGTCATGTCTATGGGTCATAGTTGTCTCAAAGGTGTTTTTTTCAAGAGGCAGCTGGACTTTCTGTGTTTTCTTTGAAGATGTTTCGCTTTTCATCCAAGAAACTTCTTCAGCTGATTTCTTCACAATTTGGGATTAGTGATGTGATAAACATTCACAGGCAAAGGCAACAGCTGCAAAACACAGTCAAATCACTTCAGAAGTTCATTGATTTTGCAGTAAAACTGTAAGTACTTCACTTAATAATGATGTTTATTCTCACACTCTCAAATCTTGTACTCAGGCTACAAGTGCATTCAGGTCAGGATTGCATTGTAAAGAAAAAGAAACCAGAAAACAATGAAGCTTGACTAGAGAGATACTTTAATCATGAGCTAATCTCAAACTAAAGCAAAACAAGATAACCTAAACAGAAGATTATTAGAAGATGCTAATTCTCTGTTTAAATTATTAAGACTGGATTTAAAAAACTCTTTTATTATTATGTTTTTAATGTTTTCATTTATCTGAGTGGCTCTAGTCCCCATCCCGTTTCATTGGGTCATAACCTGGAATCTAATTCTTTGCTTTCTGTATTTTCATAGGAATATTGGATCAAGCCGAGTGAATAGTGGGGGCTCTCTGCAAACATTTTATTACATTTATTTAAAATCAGCTAGCAGCTTTATGAAGGAGGCACATGTGGGAAATCGGAACCCTGCTAAGCACAGACTGCCCAGCAAAATCAAGACAGACTTTTAAAAACAAAACAAAAAACCTTCTG
Source organism: Pseudoxenodon macrops (assembly GCA_032467955.1). Lineage (NCBI taxonomy): Eukaryota > Metazoa > Chordata > Lepidosauria > Squamata > Pseudoxenodontidae > Pseudoxenodon > Pseudoxenodon macrops. The sequence goes on along the minus strand of JANHFT010007050.1, from coordinate 29,543 downwards.
CTATTGCAAAACCTAGAATTAGAGAAGGAAAATGTTACTATGTGAACATTTGCTTCATTAAAAAAATATTTTTAATAATCCTAGACTATTTTTATATTGATGAATATTCATAGGAACAGTCACAAAAATAATGGTGTATTTGCATGCGGCATTTTTTTATAATGGAGCTACTAACACTTTTAATAGTGCAACAGCTTAATGCGGTATATACAGTTTCCTTAATCAAAGAAAAACAGGTTATAGGTAAAAAAAGAGATAGCCATCTATACTGATTTTTTTTTGGGGGGGATTATGCTTTCAATGTCCTTAAACAAATTCTTTACAGGCAGATCCTGAAGGCTATATATTTCAAATGGACAAAATATTAAGAACATTTCTAAATTTTGGAAATTAAGGGACAAAGAGAATGATAAAAAAATTAATGTGATACTTACTGAATAGAAAGAAAAGCTGAAAGCATAATTGAATGTTTTCAATTCTTATTATTTCGTCTCCCCCCATTTCTTATTTTCTATCCTTTTCATTTTGTTTTGTTCTGCATACTCCTATTACATTAAAACATTCTAAATATAGATAATTTCTAAATTGAACCTGGGAGGAAGACCTGCAACCTAACACTTTGCATAGAGAAGAGTTCTAATTCAGTCTCTAGGAACTTCAGGGACAGTTAAGAAAATCTTCTGTAGCGTTAATCCCTGCTTTTCTGGGTTGGCTGAGATTTGAAGTTCCAACTGTTGGAACTGGAGAATGCTGTATAGATTTTGCATCTGTTGATATGTTTGGGATACAAAGAATTCAGATTTCAGTAAATATGGATACTGTGCATCTTCTAGAAATTGATGACAAGCGGTACAAAGGTGCAGGCATCAGTGGAAGGCATTTGCAATGATTTCAACTCAAAGTATAATTTCTAGACAGAAAAATAACCTTGGAATGTCATTACTACATCTATCAGACATCTATACTCTCCAAAAAGTCTGTTCTTTACAAACCGGAGAAAGTGTCAACAGACAATAGTAAAAATGTCAGCTGAAAGCATTTTAACCATTTATGATTCAGTTCTTTAATTTTATCAAAATAAGCCAAGCAAGGTTAGACTTGGTTAGTACATTAGTGGGAGACCATCAGGAGTTGTGCTAAACCACTTTTAAACATTATTTAATATTTCCTAATATCATTTGGCCATTTAGAAAAGTTACAGCACTTTGAAAAGCTATCATTTCATTTATCGTTCTCTCCTCCCCACAAAAATGATGAAAGTGACTAGAATTTTCTAGTGGAGTAGCGAAAATTTTGCAGAAGCTCCTGATGGCAATATACTTAATTATATTATAATCATTCTGCACAGATATTTATTATGTTCTATTCTATTATGTAAACTTATTTATACAATATAAACAACTGAATCACTAATAAAATATTTTAAACCAGATTATGGGTTCTGAACCCATGCCTATACCTTTGAATTCACTTTTGACTTCATACTCTTGACTTACAATTGTCTCTGAGCCATTTGAAATACAACTTTTAACTTTTAATTATAAAATAGTTTTCGATGAACTGTAATCTCTCAAAGCACTGGGATGAAATAGGAGGAGATTCTCTAGCCATTTCTGGAATATTTTTCCTTCTTTATCAAGTATTGCAATCTTAATGGAGGAAAGCAACCTTGGGCTCTAGATTTATAAGGCGAAACAGCTGTAGATTGTGAGGCCTCCTGGGTTCAGGGACTTTCCATCTTTGGTTCTGGGTGGGATTGCATTGTCCCAAACAGATGGAGATCTGAGATTCACAGTCTCCCATTCAAAGAACAAGTGGCAGTCCTAGCTCAGAGGTCTTTATATGGCATTATGTTGAACCTCCTCCTGGAACAAGGGGATCATTGTTCCAGGAGGTGATAAATGATCTCGTGATAATTTATACCTTAGTTGTCTCTAGTTTGGTTTATTACAATGTGGTCTCCATGGGGTGGCTCTTGGTGACTATTCAGAAGTTTCATTTGGTCCAAAATGCAGCAGACCGATAGCTATGGGTGTATTTTGCTAAATGCAAATAATATTTCTACTTTGTGAGTTACATTGGTTACCCGTGTGCTGCTGGATGCCATTGAAGATCCCTTTGTGGTACAGTGGCAGGTTAGTTTAGGACCACTTATCTCCAATTACATCTGCCCACATGGTAAAATCTAACCCACGCCTGGCATGCTTTGGGTCTTGTTGTTCAGACATTGTCATCTGGCAGGAACCAAGAAGAGTGCCTTCTCTGTTGCTGTTCCCATTCTTGGAATGATAGTTCCTGCTGAGATTTTTCTTAGTCCCAACCTTTCCCACCTTTTGGAAGGCATTAAAGATCTGGTTATTTTCCCCATTGGAATTGGGTCTGGGAGTGGTATGATTTTTGGATGGTTTTTTCCCCCTCCCCTGGCACTTATGTGTTTGTATGTTGCTGTTTTGGATTGTGTGAGGGTGTTGTAGTAGTTATTTTATTATGTGGTCTTTATTGATTATTGCCATAATTGATTATGTACGCTGCTTGAATTGTGTTCTGGCTATGTCAATTGATTAAATAAATACATAAAAAAGATTATTTCCGCTAATTACCACAAACAATAATAACAGTTGAAAGCCTCATCATTACTTTGCAAGATGATCTGTCAATTAATCTGTTGCTCATTGCTGCAAAGTATCCAAAAATTTCACTCAGAATGTTTCCCCGAATTACACTATTGGTGAGAGATACAATAGCATTACAATATCTGGGCTGGATTATCTTATGCTGAGTCCATTCACTGTTTAGTGGTACTTACGTTAAAGAAATGTTTCTCCTGCAAAGTAAGGCCATTAATAAGACCTAGTTTATTATACAAAACATCATCTGTGAAACTAATGTGAAAAATATGATAGGGAATACAATGGCCATGAATGCCACACCCAGTTGGAAAAACAACAGAACTTCTTTTACAATTTAGAAATACAACCCACAATCTTAACCATGAAGCTAAATAGATTGTTTCTGATTGTATTTTTATGGTGGCTATTTGGACACATTTTCAAAAGGTCCACAATCCAGGGGTATTAGAAAAAAGAGAGAGAGAAATTCTGAATTCATAAGTTCTAAATTTAACACCCACAGGGTTAACTTGAAAGGGCACCATTCATTCATTCATTCTGATTCCACCTAAGAGAAGGAACTCTGCATGCGGTCAAGAGTAAAACCCAATACAGTTAGATAAAGAACTATTTAAAACAAAACAAACAATAAAACCCAGCAGCAACTTTAAGGCCCCAAAACAACATCCATAATTCACACATTACCAGTCAGTCAACATCTGGTCCCAGCCCTCTGTTCTTTTTAACAATCTTTGTATTTGCTACAATCTTTAAGAATTCATCCCTATTGGTGACGATTAAAAGCCCAGGTTTCCTGCCGATGTAGAAGATAATTTAATAAGATAATCTTTAAAAACCCACCTGTTTACTCAGTCATCTATTATGGTAATCAAACAATGCTCAATCTGTACTGCAAGTAGATGTCCACCTACACAAATGGTTGCTTAGCATTGACCTTTTCCCCCTTCTCTTCCATTCAATTGTATCCAATTCTCAGAGACTGCCTGGACAAGTCCCTACACGATTTTTTGGCAAGATTTTTCAGAAGTAGTTTGCCATTGCTTCCTTCCTAGGGCTGAGAGAAAGTGATTAACCCAAGGCCACCCAGTTGACTTTATGCCTAAAGTGGGACTAGAACTCACGGTCTTCCTGTTTCTAGCCTGATGCTTTAACTACTACCAGTGCTGAATATTTGATGAATAACGTAAAATTATCAGTAAGCACTGTTCTGGATTATTATATAAAATATTATATTATATAAAATAATAACATCAGAGAAGGTAATTGACATATTGCCAGTTTTCACATTGCCTTTTTGATACTCTTGAAGGATGCCATGCTGTAAAGTAATATACTCAAACTGATGCACATTTATTATGGATAGCTGAGTTTCCCTGAATTTCAACTTGCTTGTCTTTCTTTTCTATGCCTTGTTTACAACATTGTGCTCATGGTATAATGTTTCCTTTTTAACACTGCCCAAGGCAAAGATGGTCCGAGACCCTGTACTTGCTGGCTGAACTGTGTTTTCTGGGGTTTGTCTTCTAGGTTTATCTTCTCCAATTTGTTTTGACTGTTTTGCTGCTGGAAGGCCTAGGGATGCATCAAATTGATGCCCCGCCTTAAAGAATCTTCTCCCCTTTGGTCATAGCTGACTAATTAATGCGTTGTGGATGTTCTTGTTTTAATGCTCATTCCAAGTCTTTGGCTTTGTCCTTTCACCCACATTTCCATATAATACTTTTAACATTTAGAGGTCGTTGGCCTGCTGTAATCTGCTGAACCACCTTGGAAAGAAATTGCTCATGTTCTTCTTCCCACTTGTCAAGGCTTTCCAGAGGACGAGGCATTCTATAATAGACTGATTCATTATTATATTTTAGGGATCCCAAACATCAGCACATAATGGCAATAATGCTTGCTGGTATCCAGCATGCAGCTACATCACTACCTCATCAGGATTTCCTTTATGGTGAATGTTCACAATGACACATGACAGCACATGTCTCCTAAATGATGGTTGCTGCATCCAGGTAGCTTTCATTTTGCTGTGCTCTTGGTGTGGCACATGTTTTTTAAACGTTTTAATAATGACTTTTAAAAAACATATCTTATTCTTTTATTTATGTATTCAATTTATATGCTTTATATCTTTGCTGCACATTGTCCAAAGTGACTTCTTAAGAGATTGGTGGCCTGGCTATATAAATTTGATAACAAATATATAATAAATAAATAAATGTTTAATTATTTCAGAACTGATGGAGGCATAAGTTGTATTCCAGAAACCCACTTGGGGCATTCATTGGCAGTGAAATATCACTATTTCCATGGCTTTACAGTGATAACCACTGAATGGAAGTATCTCCTTTTCAGTGCTCAATGGAGGGAAAACACTCATTCTCTTCTGTTTTAATGAGGTGATTATTGCAGAATGCCAGTTGAAAAAGAAACAGTGTATTTCTTCTGCCTAAGGCAGTAAGTCCCAGCATAAAAAAATTTCTTGCTCAAATGATGAAACCTATTAATAAGAATAACAATTAGTTCCTTATTCTTAAGGTTATTTACAGTGCAATGTTTGTGTTCTTGAAGATGCTTAGGGGAAGGGACAAATACCTACATTGGCAATGTCATGAAAAATGTTTCACTAATACTACTCCAACTAATTTCCAGTCACCTCCTCCTGATTTCATGAGTGCAGAAAATTCCTTCCTTCCTTCCTTCCTTCCTTCCTTCCTTCCTTCCTTCCTTCCTTCCTCCCTCCCTTCCTTCCTTCCTTCCCTCCCTCCCTCCCTCCCTCCCTCAGAAAATGAGTGAACTGGGAGAACTTCAGATTCTGTCCAATTGCCATACTGGGAAGGAATGATGGTCTTTATAATCCCGCATTTCTAACTAGGGGAGGCTGTTTCAATTCACCTTCTCTAATTTCTCTAACTAATTGAAATTCCACCCATTATTCTTTTCTGTTGACAATCATCCTTCACTTATTTTTTCTATGCATGTCAAAGGGAAAAAAAAGCCATGTAGCAAGCTGTTGATTTTGCAGAACTTTTTTTCATGGCTGTGGCAAGCAAAGTGAGCCAGGTACTCTTAAATGGAGTGATACTATAATTACATAACCAGAAACAGAGGATTCTGTCTCTTGTATAGTCTTGTTTTTGTCTGGCTTTTGTTGTTCCAATAAATACTTACAACAAAACATAGTGTTCAAAGAAAAATGCTATTGAAATCAATTGCTAATTAAACTTATGTCTAAATTAATAAATCACAACTATCTAGATCGTGTTCCTATGAATAATTTCAATTATGGTGAACATAATTATTAGATTTTGCATTTAATGAACCATATTGTTCAATGGTAGTCTTCTGACAATTGGGACTAATAGAATATGTTAACCTTTATTCTCCTCAGCTTGACACCACATTAGATCATGAATTAATATGTAAGCACTTTGGAGAGTTCCATAATTAAGTAGCCATTGTGACTCTTCTGGCCTATGGGATGAGTTATGTTCGCTAAGGAGAAGCATTTGAACTAAATCAATAGAGGCCCATACAATCAGGAGAATTTCAGCATCCTATTTATTATACCTGGATGTTCCCACTCTTCTAGCTGATTTCTATATGTTTTGCTAAGAAGTACAATTTGAAGAAGCAATTTTCCTCAATTCATTAGATATTATGCTTCTGAGACTTCTTATCCCAAGAAATAAACTTCACAAAATCTGAACTAGATAACGTTTTAAAATAGTTACTTGATATTTCTCTTATTAGGTATCTGAGGCCATATTTTTCAATTCAAATATTTCCTTTCATAACCTTTCAGTAAGGAAACTCAGATAGATGTTATATTTGACACTACTTTAGAACATGGGATACAGGGGTGGGTTCTAACTTACCTCGCCGCCGGTTCGCTGCCTCCCGCGCCACGTGGGCACACCTCATGGGCGCTCGTGTGCCTCATGGGCACGTGCATGCACAGTAGAAAACAAATCTGAAAAATTCTTCCCCCAAAAAAGGTCAAAAACAAGATGGTAACACATGAACAGTGCCGGAAACTCAGCTTCTGCACATGCGCAGAACAAAAAACCCTGAAAAAAAATTTTTTTTGAAAAAGAAAAGAAAAGATGGGCAACGCCTACGGACCAGAACCGTCTACATGAAATTACCAGCAGCCTACTACCTACTCGGTAGAACTAATCCAAACTGGTAGGAACCCACTTCTGATGGGATACCACTTGAATCAAACTCATCCAGTGTGGTTATTCCTTAAAAAGAAATTTTTATTTTTTTGGGATAGCTAAGTACTCCCTGCAAAAAAAACTTGAAGAATATGTGATTTGTGTAAGAAAACTTTTGCTTCCTCTCGCTTGGTTTTCACTCACTTGATACCATAATCATAGGTGGCCATCACTGCTGCCATAATCCCTGCTTAGAGTGTTTTGATTATACTTCTTTTTTGTGAGTTTTTTCCTTCCGTTTCTATTTCTGACATGTATAATATCTAACACCCATTGTGTTGTCACAGAAGATGCAAATCTATCCTATGTCCTGGCTTTAGGGACCCTCTGACCCCACTGGGATTCAGTGAGTCCCATCAACCCGATTATGCTGGGGTCCAAAAGGATGGTCTTCTCTGCTGCTATAAACATATTTTTATGACCGTAAGCATCCAGAGTTATCCTACGGTAAGATGGGTGACCAATAAAATTTATAAATAAATAAACATAAATAAAAAATTTCCAACATAAACTACAGTTTAGGACTACTTTTCCATGTGTTATAAAGATGTCCTGGAAAATATCTATTAGCAACATTATCCCAGAAAAAAACAAAGTGTGTGCATGTTAGAATCCCCATATTAATAACTGGATATACATTTACACATTTGTCTGTGCGTTTGTTATATCATCTCTCACTGCAGATTGTTATCTTGTAAGTCCTTGCCATATGACTGCCCATTTTTCAAGTTTTTCAATCCTAAATGATCACGGACAAAAGATAAAATCTGACACACACAGGTAATCTTTATTATCTTAACATTTGTTAAGCTTTGTGATTTACTGAGACATTAAAGTCATTGCAAGTCGTAAGACCTGCACATTAGATCCACTTCATAAATAGTAATTTTTGTCTCTGTCCTTAAACCAGTGTAGTTGAATAATTTCTATAATTAAGGAATTCTTAATAGAGGTGGAACTGTAATCAGCTAGTTCTAGTAATTTTGTTGAATTGTAGAAGGAGCCAATAAGATTTATTGCATAATATTGTCTTAATCGTGATGAGGATTGAATTGAAATATTTGACTCTAAATATCCTTTGACTATTGTTGACATATATCCAAGGTGACTTGTGAATAGTTGTGGATATCTTCAGGGCCCAACCTTTCTTGAATGAGGCACATTCTTTCTTCAATCTTCAAGTTCCTACCTCATTTTGATTTACTCATCAACATACGCAGACACACAATTCTGAAGGAGCCACACAATCTGTTTTGAAGAGACTCAGGCAAAGGTGGAATTTGAACTGCACAAGAGCCCCATATATCCAATAGAAGGAGTATCTACTTCTACCTCAGAGTTGTGTTAGGTATGTAGCTCAAGTTTCACATTTGCTAGCTTTTTTGTATCATAAGGATGTTTTCAAGGGCAGGAATAGATCATTGATGATGGAAGTAATAGTTCTAGTGAAACTGGAGAGAAGGTGAAAAGAGGCTTCCACAAAGATATATTGGTGTCACTCTGTCTAGCAATGCTTGACCTTACCTGCAATCTGTGAAGTATTTTCAATAAGATATTTTTGAAAACAAGTGAAAGTGAAAGGAAGGTTGCTCTTTTAATCATATCAGAAGCAGGTATGAAGTCTACAGAGGGCTTTGATTTTTGGGACCAGTGACTATCATTTATATTAACCATTGGATATTGCACTGGCAAATCATTACGAAGTGATAGATAAAATCAGAGTGCATGCTTTTTTTTTTAACCTCCAAAATGGCTGACCACCAAATGTTTTTTCCCAAAGGACAACTTGACTTATTCATATCTCCAGTGTTTGCCATTTTTTTCTTTTTCTGTTCTCTCTTTCATAAATCAATGACAACATTGATATGTGAGGTTTGGTACGTTGCCTAAGTTGTTGTTCAAGGGACCAACACCATCGTGCCTCAGAAATAAAGCTGCAGTGAGATTTATTCCTATGGAAGCGTGTATAGGAAAACAGTCTAAGTAGCACAAAATCATACATTCCTTGATCCAGTGTATCAAATTGCTAAAGTAAGTCAGTCAAGGAACGCCTACAACATTCCCATATTTACTGATTTTTTTTCTACCACCAGTAGGAAGATTTCTTACCTATTTATAGAATAAATTTGCTTCCAAAGTGAGTGGATGAAAGAAGATTTTCCCTGCATTTTTAAAAAAGTTTTTCTTAACGATTTAAAAGATGCAGGATTTTTAAAAATAACTTCATGGAATTCTTGGGACAGGCTATCTTAATTAGAAATTATTAGTGTTTTGGATTCAGCAAAAGGCAGTTATGGATGACATTAGAATGCAAATGTAGCTGTAGCTCCTTAAACCAGAGTTCCACAATCTTTCTAGCTTTGTGGACTGTCGGAGTGGGAGAGAGAGAGGGGATGGTTCCATGTGAGCTTCCAGCTAACAAGCGTGTGTATGCAGCTCCATTTGCACAAGTGGCTTGCATGCACACCTGCTGCTGATGTAATTGGACCGTGCATGAACACACTTGCCCATCATTTGCGCAAGTGGGGATGCATGTGCCCTCCCCCACTGTTTTTACGGCCCAGTTGCAAACAGCTCATGGCCCACTAGTGGCCCATGGCCCAGAGGTTGAGCATCATGCATGTTTTCTCCTGGCATCATGTAGCAACTTGTAAGAGTAGCAGAGGTGGGTTCCTACCAATTCTATCTGGTTCTATAGAACCGTTAGTAACTCCGTGATGACGTCAGGGAGCCAGTTCTGTCAGTGTTTCCGTGGGCGCCGCCATTGGATTTTGCTAATTTTTGCTTCTGCGCAGGCACAGAAGCTAGTTTTTGATTGTTGTGTGTGCAAACTGGAAGCAAAAATATCCACAACCCACCGCTGAAGAGTAGTACAAAAAAATAAGTAAGATGACCTTCATTGAGATATGTGGGAACTATTACCTGGGTAAAAGGTGCTGAATCAGAGCAGTCAGATAACATTTGGAAGTGGTTCAGAGAAATGCTTCCCTATCATACTGAACTATAAGAATGAGGAGGAGATTTGCAAGATTCTGCTATTATAGGCAATCTCAATAAAAGTAGTTTCAGCCTTCCTCTGAAATTGATTTCCTGATCTACTTAGTGGGACTTACAGTCCAATATAAGAAAAGGCACAGCTGATTTAAGGGAATACAGAGAAACATGCCTGCATTCTCCAAAGCACATTTTTGCCTTTGAATCTGAAGTGCTGGGCAGGCCTAATGATAACTGAGCGTACATTATAGTAGTAAAAGCATATTCTGATGATTAAATTAAATTGCAAGTTCTGTCACATAGTACATGAAGTATATATTGCATAGATTCCATGTAATAAATTAGCTGCAACATGTTACACAGCAAAGAGACAAAAGACCATCTGCTGTGCTTATGCCCACTTTTAAATTATTATTTCACAAGCTAGGTTTTGATACTGACACAATGTTCTTGGACTCTCAAAAAGTTACTTGACTAACATTTATGCATGCCAGATAAAGAGCAAAGGCTATGCAAAATGATAGATTTATTTGGACATTAGCCAGCTGCCTCAATAGCTGAATAATGTTCATTGTCCAACTATATCTATAGATATTTCTAGCTTCGTGTAAAGCCAAGTGTTTTGCACAAAGACTTTTCTATTAAGCATTCAAGTTCCTTGTCCTCTGTATTTGGATGTAGGTTGTCAGTGTTACTACTCGTTCTTCCCCCCCCCCCCAGATCTCTGAATAAGACATCGCCCTCAGGGTTTTGAATTACTTGGAAGGCAGTCTAAAACACTGGAACTTCCACCTTCATTTTCTATTGTCTTTGATGAGAGATTCTTTGCTGAAAATGCCTGTTCTTATTTGTAAGATACCTCCTTTGCTGACAAATGTTGAGAAATGTATAATGGCTAAGCTATAGAATTGTTCTGTAACCTTTTAAATGCTAAAAACTGCAGGGCTTATAATTGACTGAATACATTTTTAGAGGATGTTCTAAAGGTTCTTCTTTTTTTTTTTGCTGTAGGTATATAGAAATAAAGAGGACAGCTTATTTATTTTTATTAATTACATAAACGTATATGCTACTTCAGTCCAAAGATTCTAGCGATCTCCTGATACAGTCATTAGGTATAAAAGCAAAAACATCAAATACAATAATATCCAATTTGTTTAGTGCCCTGTAATCAAACTTCAAGCTCGCTCAATATTCTTTCTCCATCCTCCATCTTGACCAGGTATTGGTCAGGAGGAAGTGGGCATGAAGGAGAAGGCTTCATGTTTTTATTTTGACTTAGAGTCACAGTCACCTATAATTCATCTAAGGTCAATTTCCAGGGGGAAATGCTAATTATATAATCTTCTTCCAGGGAAATGCAATAGAATGGTAAACATTATTCTTTTAGGTCATAATCAACTTGTCTGTCTGGGAAGCCAGATGACAATAGAGTCTGTTGTATCCTGTTGGTTTGACAGGGTCACAACTGGGTGACCAGTCTTCATTCAGGCTGCCTTAATTCTTGTGGAACCTGCCAAACTCAAGTGTGGACCTAATTTCACAGCAGGCAAAGGGATTATTCTGAAAGAACTGTTTTTCCAGACTGGGAAATTCTGGGTCTATCACTCATTGCTGAAATAAGCTTGTATTTCTGATGAATTTTCTAGATATTTTTATTCAAACAAGTTATACTAGAAAGATGATTTTTTTTCTGCATTGCCTTCTCTGTTATGGATTGATGAAACTCCTGAGGTTACTTGAAAGGACACCCATTGCAGTTCATAGGATATGCTTAGTAGTGGTCTTGAACTATTAGAACAGGAGCAGAAAACTTATGGCATCTCAAATATAGCTAAACTACAATTCCCAGAACCCCACCTCTCCCCCTCTCTTTTTATATAAGAGGTTGAATAGCTAAAAGACTATCTGATAGATCTATTTTAATATTTCCTTGGGATGGCAAGAACCCTTAAATGAGAATTCATATTTATGTGGGGAAAGGTCTACTCCGATTAACTTGATCCTGTGTTATTTAGAATACAAATTGCTTTGTGCAGACGTTATGTGACATCTGGAGTACCTAATAATATTAATCAACAACAGCAAACCTCCTATACTCGCATCTATAACCTTGCAGATAAGCTATTGCAACTTTGTCAAAACTTTCATCATTATTGAATCACTGTATATCACCATCTCTCAGCCAAGGACCTAGGGGAAACAAAAGATTGATAAATAAATAAGCCCTAGAGAAACTTGTCAGAAGAAACTACTCCAAAAGTGTTACCAGATTCTTGATTAACCAGTATGTCATTTTGTGGCTGAAACATTCAGAAATGACATTTTAAGATGTTTCTTAATTGTCTCCATCCTATCTAGGGCCGGGAGGAACAACCTTGTAATCCTAAAACTCAGAATCCCCAAACCTCTTAGTTATCTGAAAGTTGACCGTGCCTGTCAAAGAAAGATGATTAAAAAATGCTCAAATTATCTACCTATCTGAATATGAATGAAATATTTTAATATTCAATTTTGTATTGACATCTGGTTAGGTTCTGTGTTGTCCTTCAATGAGTGTTTCTGTGCACAGAAAGGCTAGATGGAAATATAATTATGTACTACTGTGCAGTCAAGGTTTTTTCTAGTCTCTTGCATAAGGTCTTGCTGAACATCTTCATGTGCAAGCCAGAATGAGGTTGCACAAGGTCTCACACAATGCCTTTATACTCTTTCAGAAATATTTCATGGAACAGTGCCATTGCCGTAATTTCTTCTACTAATGCAACCATAAACTTCTGATATTAAAAGAGACTTTACACTGTCAGTACCTTAAAGACATGCTTGCGTTTTATAGATTTGTTCTTTTTTAAACACAGTTTACAAGATTAGGACAAATAAAAGACATTCACAGTCTCTATGTTGTGACCTGTATTTATACGGTGAACACCACAATTCTTTTCTCCCTCTCTGTATTTACCTGTATTTACCTGTATGTATGTATGTATGTATGTATGTATGTATGTGTGTGTGTGTGTGTGTGTGTGTGTGTATGTGTGTATGTGTGTATGTGTGTATGTGTGTATGTGTGTATATGTATGTGTGTGTGTGTGTGTAGACTCCACTTACAAACCTCTAAA
>JANHFT010007048.1:27844-44736 GCA_032467955.1 Pseudoxenodon macrops | reverse complement strand
CACAACGTTTCGGCAAAATCTCATTTGCCATCATCAGGTATATTTAATCTGCTGTTCTTAGTTAGCTTTCTCTTAAGAGAAAGAACCCGAACAATAAAATACCTACATACAGGCACCCGTGAAAACCTCAAAAAACAAAAACCTTATATTGTCCATACAAACAGTGCCACACTATGTCTCACCTTAAGAGATCGTTGATATTGTGGTACTGGGCTTGACTTGATTAGAAATTGCTAGTTGCTAGGTGTTTTTGTGGAACATACAAACATTTGTGATTAAAGCTTAATTTTCATCAGCAGTGTCATGATTTCTAAATGTTCTTTATAAATTACCAGGGTGTTATGTTGAATACTAAAAAGAACTGCTGCTGTTTTTGTCTGTTTCAGATTTCATTCTCAAAACATTCAGAGATTGCAGTCTAAGGGGAAATCTTCCATTACACTTCAAACTTGAAACTCTTCAAATAGATGAGAGCTTTGTGGCAAGATAAAGAATCCTTGGAACATATTGTTTGATTGCAGGTACAAACTAAAGAATGAGCTCTTTAGTTTTCCTAGTTATTAGATATTCTTCACAATTATCTTCTTCATTAGGTCATTCAAATGTTTCCTTTCCTAGAGAAATTTTGGTTCTTGTTTCATCATGTGTCATAGAGAGCATATGTCATTAAACATTTGTCTGTCTGAGAAATTTTGATTCATATGAGAGGCAGGGTGTGACTGTGGGGAAATGTAATTTCCTAAACTATGCCTGTTATGCACTTCAGTGTGTATAATCTGCAGATATAGTGTCATAAAATAACCACATATATTTCATCATTTTTGCATTATTATCATGAGTCATCTATACCTAGGAGTCAAGTGTTGGGCTCCAAATGACAACCAGCATCTTAACATACACCTATTTATTTATTTATTTATTTATTAAATTTTTATACCGCCCTTCTCCCAAGAGACTCAGGGCGGTGTACAGCCAGCAATAAAACATGTAATACAAAAATTAAAAAACAAATTAAAAACAAATATTTATCTGGCCCTATTTAAGATCCCCCTTTTTTTATTAAAAATAAAGTACACTAGAAATGCAGCAAAGATATAACAGACTTAATACTGATTTGAGGGGTCCTTGGTGCTCTCTGAGCTTGCTTGTTTTCTTACAGTCATTTCATTACCCAAACTAGGTAATATAATCAGTGCTAGACTACAAATATTCTCTTTTAGTAATGCTAATTTGTTTGACCTGATTGTCTTACATATTGCAATGATAATTTATTTGAAGTTTTTTGAAAAATGTTTTGAACTCTATCATACTGTATTTACTGAATTTATAAAATCAGACTGGGCACACTTGCAAACTGATTTTGAAGAAGTACTTCATTAGACCTTGTACAAGGTCAATATCATTCTGTTATGCATTTACAAAGCTTAGATTTTAAGGCTTTTGATTCCCTCACCCCTTTTCCTTTCTTTTTCTTTCCTCTTTCCCCCTATCCCTCTTCTCCTCTTTTTTCCTCTCTTCCTCTCTCCTCTCCGTTTATATTTCATGTTATATTGTATGTTTGTGTTTACTATCATATAAAATCTCTTAATAAAATTAGATAGATAGATGATAGAGATATAGATAGATGTTATACCTTTGCTGAACTTCTAGTGTATTTCTTGGTGCAAGTCAAATTGCTGGTTAAGAGAGAAGTTATTTATATGATTGCCTCTCCCTGGTTGTTTATATTTGTTCCATTGGATGCAGTGGGAGAGGCATATAGAAGGTTCTGTTAGATTGGCCTAACTCTGCTGACTTTTGAAAAGTTCTTAATATTTTGTCATTGGATTGAACTGTTAGTTAGATCTCATGATGTGGTTACTATTAGTCTAGTTTGACTTGTCAGATGTTGTTTATATATTATATAATGCTGTTTTCACCAATATGAACAATACAGCAATGACTTTACACTCACTTTAGCTCTCTAAATGTTATTTACCAGTTCTAGATTGTTTTTCTCTTTCTGGGGATAACTATCAGTTAGTTTGATTTTCTAAGAGCCCCTTCATGCCCCAAGTCTTGTAGAGACTACTGATTTTTATTAAATTTTAATTTTTAATTTAAAAAAGTATCTAATAAAATCTAACAATTATTTGAAACTGCAGAAGGGTCAGGTAACTTGAGAGACCCCAAAAGATAATCTAGAGCCTTTGGATATTGTCGAATGTCCAATTCCTGGAATGTTCGATTAGCTGCATGGTATTGTTTGTACATGTTGTTTTCCAAATGACAAAAGAAATGAATGGAACATTTTGGCTATTGTAGAAAGCAATGAAAGATTTTAGTCAATTTTTGGATGAAAAAAGAAAAGTCATTGGATGCATTCAGGTAGAGTCTGGAGATCTTATCTGATTTCCAGCTCCGATGCACGTCTTGCTTCTCCCTCACCCCACCCTTACCCATCTGCCATCCCCCTCAACAAAGACCTGGGCGCATGGCCAGGAGGATGTGGGCGTGGACGGGGAGAGTTGGTGGAAATTCAGTAAGGAACAAAGTGAACACTGTGGAAAAGGGACTTTGGGCACATGCTAAAGCGATGGCTGGGAGGAAAAAGGGTGGGGGCGAGGGGAGGGGCAGCTTCTGAGTGCTGGGGGAAGGCAAAAATGCCTCAGTTTTTGTGAAAAACGGATGAAAAACACCCCATTTTTTGCAAAAAGCAGGGGTGTTTCTGCCTTCCCCCAGCCCCAGAAACACTGTGCAGGCCTCCCAAACCATCTGCGCATCCCACTTTTGCAAAAAACAGGGTAATTTTTCATAAAAATGGGATGCAGGAGCGGGGCTTCAGGAGGCCAAAATTGCTGTATTCGGTGTATAAGATGCACCAACATTTCCACCCTCTGTTGGGGGGGGGGGCACATTTTATACTCTGAAAAATACGGTATCTCTTTAAGTGTTTTGACATACTTGCAGGGTTATATCTACATGATATCTTGGCTTACAAGCCTGACCATGAATACTGGGATTTTGAAATAATTACTAATATTCTATTCATTCTTTTACATTATTCTACATTCTATCAGGCATACAACCCATATATGCAAGCCAAATGCAAATAAAGAACTAACTTTGGTTTTATTTAATTACAGATAATTTTTACTGATTGCAACTAAAAAACAATATCATATCTTCCTCACTTTTCATATTTCATATTTTCTTTTTCACGCAAGTGTTTCTGAAAAAAAGAACCAATACAAAAAAGAAGTGATATTTACCAAATGCAACAATTCAGTTCATGTTATATATTTACAGTATTATCACGTTTTACATAGTTATTGAAATTTTCTTCTAGTTCCTTTAGTAGCAGCAGTAAAATAAATATAATTTTCATTTCCAGTTTATCACCAATTCCTGTATTTTCCTAAGAACAAATCTATTATGTAGGTAGTCCTTGACTTACAACATTTCACTTAGTGACTGTTCAAAGTTACATCACTGAAAAAAGTGACTTATAACCATTTTTCATACTGACCATTGCAGTATCCCCATAGTCATGTGATCAAAATTCAGACAGTTGGCAACTGACTCACATTTATGAGGATTCCAGTGTCCCAGGATCATGTGATCAACTTTTGTAATATTCTGAGAAGCAAAGTTAATGGGAAAGCCAGATTCATTTAACAACCATGCTACTAACTTAACAACTGCAGTGATTCACTTAACAACTATGACAACCAAGGTCATAAAATAGGGCAAAATTCACTTAACAAATGTCTCGCCGAGCAACAGAAATTTTGGACTCAGTTGTGGTCATATGCCAAGGACTACCTGTATTTCCTTATGAAAATCATTCTCTGTTGAGATAGTTTTCAACTTTTCAGGTTGTTTTCTTTCTTTTATATTAACTTAATTTCCATGATTGGGAAATGATTGTCAATTGCTGCCTTGAATATTCAGTGAAGCAGTAAGGTGGATATAGATCACATAAATAAATGAATAAAGATCTCCTGGAAACAAGCTCAATTTTTGGTGAGCATAATGACATGCACATGTAGCTTTCATAGTATAATACAGAAACAGTTTCCCACTGTCTTCTCTGAGGATGTTTTCAACTGTCTAGTCTAACCTACTATTCTTCCATCAAGCATGAATGAGATTCAGCCCTGCTTGCTTTTGAATTAGCAGTCTGGTAAGCTATTGTCACTTTGTTGGGTTCTACTACTATTCTACTACCAATGTGCAATTCAGGACTGCTGGCAATTTAAAATTGCATGGTCTCAGCTGTAAATATTTCTCAGCTATGGATCCTAGAATCCTTATTTTAAAAAGGAATTAGTATACTGCCCATTACTGTAGGTTTACAGAATTTACAATCGAAGTACAAAACAGGTAATAGAACGTTAAAATGCTTAAACATTAAAAAACAAGTTGCAGCCATGAAATTTAAAGGCCTATTTAACTGTCAACTGCTTCCTCAGTTTAATAGGTAATGCATCAGAGCTGGCTTCTAAGTGGTGATGGACTAAAACCTGGACATTCTCAACAGGTTTGCTCAATTCTTCTAAACCATTATGTGATTTATTTGCATCTGGCATTGCATGTTATATAAGCCTGGGCAGCTGTGGCTCATTCAGTAAATTTTTAATAAATGACTGATGGCAACAAGACAATATGTTAAATATATAATGTGGAATTCCAGTACTGTGGAGTGTCTGGAATTATACAGATACACAGAAACTAACATAGGAGGATACTGAGAATACTCAGAAATCACAACATGACTTAGAACACTGATTTTGTAATAATGTGGAAATAGAACCTTTTAAGAAAGGCTGCTTTACTATTTCAATATTTATTGTTTTAAATTAATTTAATTAGGATCATTTGCAATTCCCACCTCAATTGAATGATTGCATGAGAGTCATTCTGTTATGATAAGGCCTGTTAAAATGTGCTATATGGTTGAATATTACTTGAGCTTCCTCTATTTTTAGCAAAGCCCGAAAATAACAGTCAAGGGCACCAAAGTTAATTGCAAAGTTTTTACTGATCTTTTCATGCATATAGTCTGCTGCCATTCTTGAAAGTCATCAAGAGATCAGTAATGAAAACATGACATTCAGCTACAGAAGGCAAAGACTTCAGTCAATGTATCAGTGAAGAATCAGGACAAGAGAAGAATAAATTTGAGTTACACTTAACTAGCAAGTGGAACATTCAGAGGCAAGAAATCTGCAGGTAACAAGACAGGTTCTAGTACAATGATAGAGAAATGCTATATTGTGAACTAAAAACAAAACCATGGTAAATAAATTGTAAAGTTTTTTTTTAATTACTGGTTTAGAAAGCTCTTCGGAAACACACTTGATTTTCTTCAATAAAGTTGTTTTAATATTAGCCTAGACCACTTGTCCATTTCAAATAGTGTGGATAATGAATGCTATGAAATGGTCACATTATTTGAATTCAGATTATTACAAATAATATTTATCTGTAAAATGTTAATAGGTTCCAGGTTGGCAGAAATAAAAATGGAATTTTTATATGTTTATTAATGAAATAGTACAGTGCAGGACAGAAGGAATATACTTATAATCTAAATGTATTATTAGCAGTCAGTATTTATAGAAAACAAAGCAAAAACAAAACAAATTTAAATATAAGGTAAGCTTGCTCCATTTTTAAATCAATGAAACCAACCAATATTTGCATTAATTATTTTTCCTATTTCATGTTTTTTTTTACTTAAACATGTTTAAAACCATTATATGAATGGCTGCTCTGTTAGGGGGAATGTATTTTTTATTTCAATTTTTAATCTATACACTTAAAATGTGCTCTCTCTCTTTCATTGTAATGCTTCTATTCCTTGTAGATATTTGCAAGCCACAAAAAGCAGATGGAACTTTACCTTTTTCTTTTATTTCCACTGCACATTTTGTAAAATAATGTACTATAGATTTAGTCATTTCAACATGTCATCCTATGTTAGAGTTGCTATGACCACTTTCATGTCATTCAATCACATCAATTTTTGCTGTAATGTAATAATCAGCCTCTTTGTTTTTGAGCTTGTAGTATTTTCAATCAAAGGAATCTTCCTTTTGCACACACAAAATAAACAAGCAGCATCTAAAACCCTCACAGCAACCTGGCAACATCAAATGCACATCCACTAGCCTCACATTAACTGAATTTTGTTTTACATTAAATGTCATCTAGCATCAATGTATAATTCACAGTAAATGAATATTACATTATTCAAGGTTACAGTAATCATAAACTAGCTGTTTGCATATACTGTAGAAAATGTTGTATGAATAAAAAAGTGATAATATGCATGCATATATATATATATGTAATAATATGTTTGCATCAGAGGTGGGTACCTACCGGTTCGGAACAGTTCTATCAAGTAGGTAGTAAGCCACTGGTGATGTCATGGAGCTGGTTCTGGTCCGTGGACACCGGCATCTTTTTTTTGAATTTTTTGAGGGGGAAAACTTTTTTTCCATTTTTTTTCTTCTGTGCATGCACAGAAGCCGAGTTTCTATCTCTATTTTGTTTTTGGTTTTTTTAATTTTTCCCCACTGTCCACGTGCCCATGTGGCGCAGGAAGCAGCGAACTGGCGGTGAGGTAAGTTAGAACCCACCCCTGGTTTGCATACCTCGTGTATAGTCCTAAGTAGACATTCAATTTAGTTTATTCCCAAACATTTTCTCTGCTCATTCCTAAACATTTTCAGTGTCCAATTAGAAGGTATAAAATATTTTAAATTTCTGATTGTAAGGAAGATTTCATGGATTTTGAAGCAAATATAAGTTCCTTCTGGGCCTAATAGAAAATTATGAGTTCAGGGCATGATCTGGGCAACTCATGTGACCAGATTAAACATATGACATGGCTTTGGTTCACAGCATCATGGGAATCTAAGGATATGATTCATAAGCCATGTATTATGACTTACCATGCGAAGTAGGCCAGCATAATTCATTTGGTAGAGTGGAATCAGAACAAAATATACCTTAGTATGACGAGTTAATTTACAGTGCAGAGTTCCAGGACTGTAAAGAATAGAATGATATGTGAATCCATCATTTGCTACGATTTTTCAAATAATAGAGAAAGGCAGCTTCACTTTTCCGCTAACAGCAACTTCTGCACCTGTGCAGCAGCCATTAATGAGGTGATCAGTTGACTGAAGTAACTTAGTTGACATTGATACTTTTTCAAGGGAGAGCAAGACTCTTCTTTGAGGTACTTGGTTATTATGAGGGAAAATAGAGTGCCTTTATAAAGTTGGATCAGTTACATTCTGGAGAAATCTAGTTAGCACATAACCCACAAACTTCCCTAAATGCCCAGCAGATACTGTTATGTATGTACATATGTGTTTTGCAATACATACAATTCACCCAGGTCCCAAAGGATTCTGGTTAGTGTACAGATTCAAACACAGAGGGGGGAAAGCATAATCTATACAGACAAATTGGAACAGTATAAAAAAATAAAACAACATAAAACCCTACATAAAAGCAGAGATAAAATACTCTATAAAATCCAATATAGGCCTCCTGCTTATCACCTGAAATCAAAATCACGTTGAAATATGTGTTTCCTAGAATTGCAGAAGATTTCTTGTAGAATTTGTAGAATTGCAGGAAGGTTTCTGCCACATGCCCTTCTGGAAAAGCAGATTCCATAAGGTAAAAATTATTAAAGAAAAGGGATGCCATTTCCTCCATACATTGTGAATCTCATGAGAGCAGAGGATTTTCAGTAGACCTTCTCTTGATTAGACTAGATGGGCAGATTTTGTTCTGGCAAGGTATTTTGTGTTTGTTTGTTCTACAATGCATTAGTTAAATTTTAAATAACAAGTTATCATACTGCCCATCCAACATAACTTTTATTTTCAAAACTGCTTTAGGGCTTTGGATGCTATAATTTCCCCCCATTGCTAGGGGGTGACAATAAGATTCCCAGCAGGGCTTGAATTCTTTACAGCTCCTTTGCCAACAGTGACCATAGGTGGTGTCCATATATTATTTTGTATTGAAAAGTGTATGTAATTAATGCTATCGATTTGTGAATTTGTGTGCATGTCTGCAAAACAAAGCAGAGAATAGGGTGCAAATGCTCCACTCTGGGTCAGCTGAGAAGGTGCTTAGAATAGAGAAATCCATGACATTAAAAGGCATTGTCCAAATGCTTCTCCCATAGGAATGTACTGGAATTGCTCATTTCCCCCCAGCATCTTATAACTGAAATCAGCCCATTTTAACTTGATATTTCTTCTGTTAGCTTTTCCTACCATATTCCAATCTTATCAATTCTTCAGAGATAGGTGGACAAGCCTACAGAGACAGGTGGACAAACAGACACTTTTCTGAGTCCTTTTACATAATTTCTTCCCAATGTTTTATTTAATTTTTATTAGAAATATGGCCATCTGCCAAGAAAGGGAAAGAGAAGAGAAAAACTGATAAAATGGCAAGAAGAATATTTGCTGGCTAAAAGAGATAAAGGGATTCTCACCAGTTGCCTTTCGATGAACAGAGTTTGTTTTGACTGACCATTTCAGCCATTTGGGGAAATGTCTGTGTGGTTTAATGAAACCTTCTTTTACTGACTAATGGGGAAACGGGGTGTTGTTCTGCATAGATAAATGGCAACCATATAATTGAGGTAAATTATAAGTTTTTACAATGATATCTATCATTGTAGATATCAATGATATCTATTCAGCATTTTAATAAAAGTTATGGCTAGGGGATAAAAATGTGGACATTACAAGGATATAAAGGAAATAAATACAACAGAACAGATTAAAGATTCAGAAAGACCTTGGCAAAAATCAGCAAGATGGATTTCATCAGGGACACAATAAACCAGGTAGAGAAAATTATAGACATGAAGATAGAATGGGAGTATTTAGTTTTGCGGTAGTATTTCAAGAAGAATCTAAGACAGATCAAATAAAGTTTAACTGTGATTCTTGAACAAGTCATAAGTGACCTGTTTATATATAATACTAACATATTTTGTTTGTTTATTTTATTTTTATCCCACAAGGTGGCAAGCATATCTAGCTATTCATTTCTCCTCTATTTTCCCGACAACAACAGTGAGGTGAGTTGGGCTGAGAGATAGTGATTGGCCCAAAATCACCTAACTTTCATGCCTTTCATGCCTGGGACTGAAAATCAGTCTTCCAGCCTAACCTGGTACCTTAACCACTATACCAAACTGACTCATAACAGCTAAGAGTGTATCTCTTACAGTTGTTAAGTCAGGGATGTCATTTGGCAGATTTTTGGCAGTTTGGATTTTAAAGTCCCAGAACACTCTAGCTTCTACATTTTTTATTACTTTGTTTATTTTGTGCCCATACCAAT
Organism: Pseudoxenodon macrops; assembly: GCA_032467955.1. Lineage (NCBI taxonomy): Eukaryota > Metazoa > Chordata > Lepidosauria > Squamata > Pseudoxenodontidae > Pseudoxenodon > Pseudoxenodon macrops. Next base: position 35,361 of record JANHFT010007048.1, on the reverse strand, counting down.
TCGTACTTTCAGACAAATTCTTTTTCTTGCAGAGCTTCCATTGAACCATTGTTGTTATTTTGTCATGCCATTGCTTGTAGTCAATTTGGGAGATCTTCTTGCAGCAGCTAACCAGGCGATCACCATTTCTTCAGTTTCTTGCAGAAGTGGCAAAGGCTTGGTCTATGCATGAAATTTGCCTGCAGTTATCTGTTGCTGCCCCTTTTGCTGAATCTTTCATTATCAGTTAGGTTTTATCAGAGTTAGCCACTTCTCAATTTCACTTCAAATTGAAGTATGTTGTTAAACTACTTAGCAACCAATGGATGCAGGATAGTCAAATATTTCAACCAAAACCATGCAGTTCATTTTCACCTGGTGCTGATCTTTTCTTGATCTTCCTTGATCTTTTCTCTACCATTTATGTATTATGACATCCCAAAGGCACTTTTTCCAAAAGGCAACTGGACTTTCTGGTTTTTCTTTAAAGACGTCATCCAAGAAGCGAAATGTTTTCAACGAAAAACCAGAAAGTCCAGTTGTCTCTTGAAAAAAGTACCCTTGGGACAATCATGACCTGGATGACTAAGAATCTCCATAGACATTTGCTGTTATGACAGTTCTTTCATTTCAGCTTTTTTATTCTTACCATATTCTTTAACCAAGCTTGTTGTGTTTCTTTGAATTAGCCCATATCTACGACCAGAATGACACTTTATTCTTTGTCAGGTGTTGACTGATTCACTGCAGTCTCTCCATTGGTAGAAACATTTCTGATTGGATTTAAATTGGAGATTTTGCCTATAATTTGCAATTCAAACTTCATATTTGCTGTTCACCTTGGCTATAACTGTTATTTACTGCTTTATTATTTCCAGTGCTTCCTTAATTTTCCTTGTTTCTAAATTTCTTGATCAGGTATTCTTGTTCTTTTCTTCTTCAGTTTCTTTTCTTTTATCTGTTCTAGCTTGCTTGCATCTTGCATCTGAAAATCAGCTTGCTAATTTTTCAGCCTGATTTTCTATTTTGGTGGTGCAATGTTTCGCTTTTTTTCTTTTTTGTTGATTTAGCCAGGTATTCAGTTATAACTGCAGCTGTGCTACATTATTATTATCTGTTCATAACCATGTGAAGCCACAGCTGCATTTTTATGCTTATGTTCTTCCCAGCAATCTAGGATGATATAAATATCTACACAGTATGTTATTATAAAAAATAATAATTAAACTAACAATTGAATAAAATAAAACTTAATAACTATTAAAATTAATATTTAGGGCTCCATTATCATACTAAAGCATTTTATAGTTTATAATTATAATGCATCTGGCCAATATTCTTCATAATCTGCTATAGGACAGAATTATACAAGGTACAGATGATAATTTTAGAAGAAATGGTATTAGGTTATGTCATTGATCTCTTCCACTGTGGTCATAAGATGATTCCTTTTGAATTTTCTTAGTATGAAAAAATGAAGAAAACCCTATTATTAACTGAATATGGAATCTGTTTAAATTACATATCATATCTATTTATATGTATTTTCTTCATTCCTTAATGAAAATTACACTAAAATCATAATGTATCCTTGAGTTACAAAACCGGGAGATCGTATTAAATTTATCAGAATTAAGAAATTTAAAACTTTGTTACTAAATAGCCACAGAATAAATTGCTAAAAAACAGAAATATGATGCTGGAAAATAACTAATAATCCTTAAGGAGAATATTAGTGAAACCCATAATTGAAACATAGTCCAATTGTTATCTTAAAAAGAGTTTTTTTTAGTTTAGATAAAAAAATTTACTACTATTTGATGGCTTAAAGTCAAACATATTAATACCATCCCTAAAATAAAATGAAAATACAAATTTTATAATGCTTTTATATATTACTATAATTTTGTAAATTGTACTTTCCTGACTCTTCTTCATATGGAATGTGAAAATGTAACTGTCCTGATAAACAAATCTCAAGGCTTCCATAAATGTTATTAGTGTTGATAAAGATATTGGGGGGAAACGGCTTTGTGTAAATCTCACCCAAAGGCTATTTCAAGGGCATGATTGTAATTGCATAATAATAATTTTGCTACTGTTAAGTGCTATGGTTAAAAGAAAGCATTACAGCTAAAAGCTTTTTTGTTTTGTTTTGTGTTATGCTTTTCAGAACACATCACAAAATACATTTATTTAAACTAAAATTTATCTTTATTTCAATGAGAAATTTCAGATAAGTTTATATATTTATGACTGATGGTAAAGAGGCTTCTAATCAGGCAGATAAGACCTAAGAATAAGATATGAAGATAACAGCCTACTTCTATTCAAACCTTGGCTTTCAGCATCACAATTGAGAACCAATTTGTTGCCATTATTTAATATGAGTTTGCTATTGTTCCGTGCTGGTTTAAAAATATAGTGACCCTTTTAGTAGGATCTATTATAAGATGTCATTATTAGAAATAATAATAGTCTTTTATATTTCAAATACATTTTGAATATTCAAAGTGTTTCACATGCATTAGCTCTCAATAAAATGCCGTTGAGGCAACTCTCATGAATTCTGGAGCTTTAAAGCAAGTTCATCAATAACTTTTTTTCTTAAATTGTGTTCATGTTATAGGGAGTTTCACTTTGCTTACTTAATATCAATCAGTTGCCAGTAAGTGGAATACTGAAGCCTAGAGTGTTGCAAGATAAAACTTTCTGAAAATGTACTTCACGTCAAATTTAATAGCATTCCTTTAAATATTTTAAAAGATTATTATAAAAAGTTTGAATTAGCAAATGGAAATGAGAAAGGTTTCATATGGATTTTTTAAACAGCATATATTACAGATAAAGTCATTTTATTTTCTATGCTAAGAAAGATGTTTGAATGTACATTTCGTGAATTTTAGTTCTGCAACTACTGTGTTTCCCCGAAAATAAGACCCTGTCTTATATTTTTTTGAACACCAAAATAAGCATTTGGGCTTATTTTCAGGGAGGTCTTATTATTTAGGGGTGTGTGGAGGAAGATGGGGCTCCTCTTGCTGTCTTACCTGATTTCCAGCTCCGTCTCCCTAACCGTAACCAGAGGAAATGGTGGAGACCGGCTGCACATGTGTTTAAATATTTTCAGAGAAGGCTTATTTTTGGGGGGACTTATTTTAGCTCATGCGTTCAAAAGCCCAATTGGGCTTATTATCTGGGGAGGTCTTATTTTCAGGGAAATACAGTTGAAAAAGAGCAACGTTACCACATTTTATAGATGAATGTTGAAGCTACATTGGACGCTGTTAACATACAATATGACAATGCAACAAACAGGTGCTGAACCTAAAAATAGACAGTTTCCAGTTAACCACAAGGTAAATTATTGTTACTATTATTAAGGACACAAGGAAAACAAGCTGAATTTTGACTGCTTGGGGCAGGAGAGGAACTGTTGCATGAAGACTGGAAATATGAAAGGGGGTTCATACCATCCATGGAAAGGGTGAAAGATGATAGGTAAGAAGTTTGATGTCATACCCTAATTTTTAAAACGAGAGGTAGGAAAAGCTTGGGACTTCACCACTCAGGTTGGCAGGCTCCTGGCCTTCCCCTAAATTTCTCCACTCTATCTGACCTGGTATCTGAGAAATCTTTAAACATGGGCAATGACAAATAACAAAAGAAATACTGCAATGTTCTCCTCTGAAATCGGAACTGATCAAATAATTATTTGGCACAGCTTTACAAACTGCATACCACATCAAAATATCAGCAAGTCAATATGGGAATGTCAAGCCCCAGCATGTGGAAGAAGGATAGTCAGATTGTGTTTCTGTGTAGTAGAAATCTGGTGCTGTTTCTAAGAGCCCTAACTGTCCTATTATGGCTCAGATATTTCAGTCTTGTTGAAAGGCACATCCATCAAGAGTTCACATTTTGGGGAGAAGCCAAAACAAAATATGGCTAGTTATAATCACATACTTTTCACTTCTTTTATCAATAACATTTGCTAACAAAGAATTGAATTGTTAGCAATAATATCCAAATAATGTAGAAAAAGGCAGTGTGAAAGAGACCCAAAACCTGGCTTATTAAGAAATCCTGTCAAAACAAGTTGATTGATGTTGTTGTTGACAAAACAGGAGCGAGTGGGAGGAAGAATGAGCAGGGAAAAACAGATGTACTTGGAATGCAGTAACACATCTGGAACACAGCAGGACGCTAAGAATGCCCTGAAAATGCCATAAAGAAAAAATTAAGTTAGGTTGCTTTGGAAAGGTACACAATCAGATAAATCAGAAGCTAGCTATTAATCTCAGTACAGAGTTCATATTCACCTACTAGAATATTGTGATTCCCAATGTAATTCCAGAACAATTCATATTGGACAGCATGACATCAACCTACTCTTTATTAATCATTTAAACATTAATGTAATTAATTGTATATGAAAAAAGTAAAGCAAATCTAAGAAGCAAATCAATTATCCCCCTCCCACACAAAAAAATTGTTCTTTCATGACAAAAGCAGAATGAAAAAAATAAAAGAAAAATGACCTCCCTCTGGGAAAAGGAGACCAATGTGAAGATCATCTAAACAACAAAGAGTTCATGATAAAGCCCAGACAATTTATTTTATTATAAATCAATAGATGCAAATACCTACTAAGTTAAAGAACAAGAATGTTAGAAAGAATGGCAGCAAAATATTAATTTTAATGTATTATTTTTATATCCTGCCATTACACTAGGAGTTCAAGATGGTTTATATTTAGCACTCCCTTTGCCATTTTCCTCTGAAACTGTGAGATAAATGGAGAGACAGTGATTGGCCTGTGGTCAGTGAGCTTCTGTAACTGAAGGTAGCTTTAAACCGGGTTTATCCAGCGCCAGTTTAACATCTTAACTATTATACCACATTCGCTGTCCAGGATATTAAATTGAGACTCTCTCAGTTGCTTTCGTGTGCTTTCTTCCAATCCTTAAATTGGCAGAAAAATATATAAATATAAATTGTTCTGCCTTCGCAGCTGAGCTCTGCAGTGCTTCAACAATGCTGTCCTTACCATTTTACTGATTAGTGAATTCCCTGATGTCTTTTTTGCCTTCCAACCAATGTCACCTGCCATCTGGAAAAACAACCACAAATCATTTTCCTGAACATATGGGGGATCAGAGCTATATTTCAGGCAGCTCCTATTTTCACTAACCAAAGCAAGGAATTGTAGGGGTTGTGTTTACTGTGTTTACCAGGAGTTGGCTTTTGTATGAATCTTCCTTATAAGCTGTCTGAGCCTTATCTGAGAGCTCTGACTAGGCACTAGGCAGGAAAAAAAGGGGACTCCTTCTTCCCAACCTTTATGGGCTTACCTTCCAAGAAAGCTGCACATTTAATGCCATATCCTATCTCTGCTGTCTATATTGCTTCCTACTTTGCATGCAGATGGAAAGCTGGAGTCTCAGTGGCAGTCCTGGCAAGCAGACTTCTCTTCCCTGAATTTAGCCTTAAAGAGAGTACCACACACTGTTTCTCTGGTTAGGTCAGCAGGGCCAAGCTCTATTCAACAGTAGAGATCAGAATCAGAATCCAAGTCAGAATGAAAAGAATAACAATCAATCACAGGAAGGCCAATGGCTTCTACGAAGGTAGTCAAAAGATCTGTCTCAAAGGTTTGGGGCCAAATTTTCTTCAAGGACTGTCCTCTTTAACATCTCGGAAGATTCTCTGTGTCTCTTTCCTGCCAGGCAGCTAATTTACCCAAAGGGGCTCTTAAATGCTGAAATATCAGCAAGGGTTTCTGATCTGTTCCTCCTAGGAAAAAGTATGTTTGCTGCCCAGCCCTGAAGCAGCTGAAAGCAGCTGGGCAAGAAATGCTTTTTGTCTTGGCTTGTTTGATCTCTTTGTGTGTTTGTGTTTTGTGACCAAAAGGAAGTCCATCAAATCAACTGCAACACAAACAATGGTTCAATGAACTTTCATCCATTACCAGTGATGGCTTTGCCAGATGTAAAGAAGAACATCACCTGCCATCTGCCTAATCCCTGCAGTCTTCTTGCTCAGTTACTTCCAGAGCTTCCTATTTCTTTGCAAGCAGTCATCCTTTACAAACATGTCCAACGAAATGTGAAGCATCCTCTTTGATATCAATCTGTAAACTCAAATACATTTTAGAGGCTTTAGATTAGTTTTTTTTAATGGATATGGGAATATTGCATATGTTCTTCCCTGAGATTGATATCCAACCTCCCCATCCCATCTTTTAAAAAAATAGCATGCACAAACCTTGGGTCTAGTGTCTATCAACCAGAGCCAAAGTGGCCATAGGTGGGAAGAGGGGATTAGATTTATGCAGCAACTGAACTTGGACAGTTTTTTGACCTTATCATTCTCAGATTTATCTCCAAGTCACCTTGGGTTACTTAAATGGCAGGTTTTGTTTCAGGAGGTGAAAGAAAATGTGATGTTCATACTGAAAGCACCAAAGTAAATTTTGGGTTTCTGGAGATGACATGGTACAATGTCATGACCCTAAAAAATAATTAATAAGTATCTTTATACCACGGGAATGGAATGCGAGAATATTTTCATTTTGGCTCATTTAGTTTCATTTAGTACATCTTTTGCTTCAGTCCCAAAAATGTAATCTTCAACAAATTAGCCCTAAGAAAATGTAGCCTTCAAATAGATAGTTAGAGAGGAAAGACAGCTATAATTTCATACATCAATAAATTTATAATAAAATGATTAAGTGCTGGACCTGAGGCATGGAATTCACTGTGCATTTTTAGACCAGTGTAACAGCCAAATCTATTTTACTGTTGTGAGGATAAAAATATTAAAGATTGTATTATACTACTTCAGGCAAGAAACAGGATATATGTTAAATGCAAACAATAAATAAGGAAGTGGACTGTAATACATGAAAGCAGATTAAGGAGGGAGAAATGTTTGCATAATGCAGAAACTACCTTTTCTAATGGATGAAAGCTGTAATAATAAAAAAAATCTGCAACAGGAACAAAATCATAACCAGAACACTGAATAAAGAATTATCATGCTGCTGTGCAGTCCTAAACATGGGATGGACATTTTTCTATATTTGGCTTTAGGAATCAAGGCTTTGAAAAGGTGCCAATATATAAATATATGGCTTGAGGTTGCACAAGCTTGGACTCTTTTCTATAATTGTCTTTTCAAAAGTCACATTGGATTAAAGCCAATCTAAAACTGAATTTCCTCTGAAGATTAAAACTGAATCTAAATGTTTCGATGTTCCAGTCTTTTAGAGAGGTCAGTATTTTATCTGTACAAATTGCTGTTCTGCTTTACCTTTCCATGCAATATTAGGTTTATTCAGTGGTGGGTTGCAACCAGTTTAACAACCGGTTCGGTGATCGTGCACCTAACACGCTTCTGCGCAGCATTCAAAGTACAGCAATTTGAAGCTCAGCTGCTTACCTTCTAAGGCATCCCCAGTAGGGGTGAAATCTAAAAAATTTCCCTACCGGTTCTGTGGGTGTGGCTTATTTTGTGGGCGTGGCTTGGAGGTCAGG
>JANHFT010007048.1:7947-19522 GCA_032467955.1 Pseudoxenodon macrops | reverse complement strand
AGAGGTAAGATCTTTTTCTTTTGTGAGCTTCTGTTTCGTCATTTGCAGGGAAACAGAAGCTCATGAAAGAAACGCCATTGCACGTACTAGCAGAAAGGGCTCTGTGTGCCACCTCTGGCACGCATGCCATAGATTCGCCATCACGTAACTAGATGAATGAACTATGGGATGAATTAGTGTCCCCAAGTTTGGCTGAGTGTGTAACAAAAGTTTTCTTCCCAACAGGCTTTTTCTATGTATTTTTCTCTCTTATGTTCAGGGCCCTTGAGAATTTCTTTCCAATTTCTCCCGGTGGTGTTGTGGGCTGACTTATACTTGGAGTTTCTGGTAGTAGCTGAGCTTCTGCTGCTGGGTGTTGTAGTTGTCTGCCCGCTGTTAACATCTCTCCATTATTCTGCAACCTCCTTGGCTGCTCATACTTTTCACTACGAAGGGCTGATGGGAACAATTCCTTCGGGATAATCTCCTTTGGGATTTGATCTTACCCAGGGGTCGGCTTCAAAAAGTCTGAATTCTGATCACGTGACTGTGGGAGTGCAGAGAACCAGTCACTTTTTTCCCCGGTGCTGTTGTAACTTTGAACGGTCACTAAACGAATGGTTGTAAGTCGAGCACTACCAGTTATACTTTTGCACCTCTTCTACTTCGAAGATATTCCAAACTCAGAAATATCTTCCCTGCCAAGGCATCTCCAGGGGAAAGGTGTGTGTGTGTATGTGTGTGTGTGAAAGGATAAAAGTGGCATTGTGTTGTTGTTGTGCAAGCCCCGCCCCATTGCTACACCCCTCATGACAATGTTGCGCAGTACCAAAGGCATGGAGCTTCCCACACCATTGTGCCCTGCTGCTCTTAAGAGATTTTGATGAAAACATCAGCTCCTGCCGGTGCCTCTGCCCTGCCTGCCCGGGTTCAAGAGGAAGCAACATCTGTCTGGGCTGATCCAAAGCTCCACCGTGCACAAGGTAACATGTGAAATGCGGTTCCTGCCCATGAGACACTGGCTCAACCCATCCGGTCTTCACCCTGTAATGGGCATCTCCACCCAGTGAGGACGCATGAAATATATGGGTTTTTTAAAAAAACACCAAGAGTACCTATTACTAATAACAATGTATTTGAGCATAAAAACTGATCCACCCTCCTGTTACTAAAGCATCTCAATAAGCTTGCCAGACAGACACGGTTTGCAGATGTGCTCTGACTGACAAGCTGTGGCAGTGGGAGAAGGCTGAGTCGTTGGAGAAGGTCGATGATTAGAGATAGGAAACTTACAAAGCGCTTTGGTCAAAGGGGACTCCTGTGACATCTCTTCCGCACTTGAACAATGTATATATCTGCTTACACTTACACTATCTCTCTCTCTCTCACACACACACATTCAAGCGTTATATAAAAGGAATGGGCCCTTGCCCTATTCTCATGCAACCTTCAGCATACTTTGAAAGGACACACATTCTTTTAATGCTTAAGTGAAAAGAAAAACAACTCCTTGGTGAGGAGAGGGGGGGGGAAATATAAGGCAAGAAGAAAAATAGCCTGAAGAAGAAGAAGAATCAGGAGTAGAAAACTGGAGTAGAGAAAAATTAAAGGTGGAACTTCCAGAATCATGTATAATAATGAGTATCTTAATCTCCTCAACCAGGCTTTGCCCCTATTGGCAACGGACAAAGGGGATGGTGGCACAGGTCTGCACCATACCTGAAGACCACTGACCAGCAAAAACATCAGATCAGATCATGCAGGTTTGCAGCTTTAAGGCATGTGGACTTCAACTAGCAGTGAGGACAGTTGGCCTCCTGCAGTTGTGGACGTTCCATCACTGGAGGTTTTTCAAGAAAAAACTGGACAACTATTTGCCTGGGGTGGTATAAGGACTCCTGCCTTGGACAGGGGGTTGGATTAGAACACCTCTAAGACAGGAGTGGGTTTCACTTACCTTCCCTACCGGTTCGGGGTTGCACCGGAAGTGTGTGTTTAACCCGTCGCTCCTGGGTTAAAATCGTCTGCGCATACGCAGGTAGTTTTGCGCATGCACAGAGGGTTATTTTCAATTAAATTTCACTTTGGTAGACGGATTTCAAGTCGGAGGACCAATTCAGGGGCTTGTCCAGCCAGCTGTCGTTGCTGGTTTGGTGAGCAGGGTAAAATTCCCGCTACCGGTCTGAACCGACAGGAACCCCCTCTGCTCTAAGGTCCCTCAGATTTTATGATTCTATGAACTCCTAGAATTCCCCAGCTAGCTATGCTGGTCTTGGAATTCTGGGAGTTGAAGTCCACACACATTGCCAATGCTGATGTAATTCATGGCTCTGCCTTCTGTCACCCTGCCATGACCCCCATCCTGCATCTGGCACCCAATGTGATTGCTTCACTCTTCCTAACAATTGAGCCAGTAGTTGTAATAGATGTTGGTTTTTCTGATTATGCACAAACTGGATGACAATGTCTAGGATTCTCCTATAATTTCCACACCAGAGATCTGCCTTCCACATCTGAAGTTGAGGAGGGCCAGGTACCTATTTACATAGTGGGCTACCAGGTCTGCTGGGAACCTATCTGGCTAAGAAGCCCATAGACATCATCCATGTTTCCATTATTGGGGATATCAATATAATAAATGCACTTGAGTTTAATGCACTTGAGAGAAATAAAACTTTACTTCCATATTCCAGGAAGAATGCTTGGTTGGCAGGGCTGGGCAACCTGATGTTCTCCAGAGGTTACTAAACTACAATTCCCAGGGTAAGAAGCAGAGGTGGGTTCCTACCGGTTTGGACCGGTTCTATAGAGTAGGTAGTAAGCCGCTGGTGATGTCATGGAACTGGTTCTGGTCTGTGGATACCGCTATCTTTTGTTGGGCACTGCGCATGCATCGCCATCTTGTTTTTGGCTTTTTTTGTAATTTTTTTGTACTGCACATGGCCCTGCAGCATGGCCCCACAGCATGGGAGGAAGTGAAGCAGTGGCGAGATAAGTTAGAACCCACCCCTGGTACAAGCACCAAAGGTTTGTGGAGCACTTCATGGATTCAATAGTTTCTCTGATGCTTCTGATATAGAAACAATCTACAGTGTTGCTACTTGATTTTCACATATGGTGAATATTGGGGAAGGTTAGATATTGACAGCTGATTAGGGAGTATTACCACTTCCTTAAACTTCACCTGAATAGCATTTTGGCAAATTATTTTTGTATGTTTTTGGCTTGCCTTGTACCTTTTTTCTCTTACCTGGCATTTTGTGAAAATGGTGAAGCAGAAAACAACAAGCTCAGATAAGAGGGAGCTATTATGTAAGCAGAGGGGCATTCCAATCTCATGATGGGGAGAAAAGCCCATTAACCTGAAAAGGCAAGAGCAAAAGGTTTAAGATTTAAAGCTAGACTGATATATCTAAAGGACTTGACTTCTATGTTCTATAGCAAGTCAGTCTTCTATATGAAATAACTTTTTTCTTGTATGCAATACAGCATGTTATTTAAGAGTCTTGAAGTGTCTGCTGTTAACTAGTTCCTGAAGTGAAATTCAGTTTATGGAAGATTAGAGATTTATAGCTATGCCTGACCTGAACCTGACACAGCTGCTTGCTTTTCAGCTAATTCTGTTTTGACAGGGATTGTGTGCTTCACGCACAAATTGCACAGAAGTGTTTGGAGTATTTGTACAAGAGCAGAAGTAGTGCAGAGAAATATCATAATTATGGTGCACAATAGGATAACTTTTTCTCAGATACTTGGTCTACTTGAAATGGAACATATAGTCTTTACTTGTCCCTCACGTGGGAGTAGAGTGGAAATGATTATGCCTCTCTCTGAAGGCCCCAGAACATTTCATGATCTTGGACTGAGGCACAGGTAGGTTCTGCTTCATGAAAAAAAAGTGACTCTAGGTCATAGGTAGATGAGGTAATCAGAATCATACATTGCATAGTTGACAGCTGACTGTCTAGGCTGTCAAATTTCAACAATGATTTTATGATCATGCATAAGAGATCCAGTGTGAAAGGGACACCCATCAGACACTATTTCTTGGCATCAGTTTCATTACTGACAAATGATCCTGTGGAGTGGTCTTGTTCTAAATAAAGCAAGTAGTGGCATCATCCCAGCTGGAAATGAAGTTGTCATGAAGATGTCTCTTGAGACATCAGTTCATTTCTGTAATATGTACAGGTGTGCATGCACGTGCACAGTTATATGTATGCACAACATACATATACACTAATAGGGTATTTTTAAGCTTTATAAGGTTTAATCAGTTGTTTGGATGCCTCAAAACTGAAAATGCAGCTGGTCCAAACTGTTGTTAACAAACGACATACCGGTAGCTGTAAATATTGCCACTGAGTTATATCTGATAGATGATGAAAATGAATTTTGAACTTATGTTATGGTGAAAGACAAATATCATCTATTAATTGACCCAAAGTCAATACCCCACTTCCAACCAATTTTTTCATATCACCATCATTTTCCCAATTTTTAATGTTGGATTTTTCCATAAAATCAATTTCACTTGGGAAAAGATTGGATCTGTTTTTATTAAACATTCCATTCCATAGTATTTTAACTGATATAATTATTTCCAAATACAGTTCTATTATATTTAGATCCTAATACACCATTCAACCAAAGGTGTTACGTAGGTGTATATATAGTTGTCTAAAATATCAAAGTTGAAAAATTAATACCAATTGTTGACTTCCAGTATTTAATACTTGACAATAGTTAAGCTTGATAATATATTTCCAGATTCAAAAAACCAAATCCTCATTAATTAGTAATTGCATTTTCTAGAATATTCTCAGAATTGAAGAATCCTACAATTTTTTTCTAAACAAAATACATTTATTTTCGGAATATAATATTACATTATAAAATATTAATCTGGGAACAATATTCACTTTGAGAGAATTCAAATTTCCCAAAAAGTGAAATTAAATTAGTTCCATCTATCTATGACTAAAGAAACCTCTTTATATATTTTATTTATATTACATGTTATTAATTGTGTTATATTGTTTGATATGCACATACCAAATATTTAATGGATTATTATAAAAGAATGAGTTATATTTATGTTTTTCATGGCTTTTGATTGTGGTCTTGTTAAATTTACAAATAATTTATATATAAATCACAATCAAAAATTTGTTGGGTCACGATTTTACGTACATGTCTTTATGAATATGATATAAATACCAGTATGTACACATATATATTACAAAAACATTTCTTGATTTTTCAGAATGAAATATGAACTTCTTCCTAAGCTTTGTTGGACAGAAATCTATTATAAGTATATTTTCTAGACAAATGTTTCCTTAAAAAGCTAACATAATAAGACATGGGGGCTAGCATCTATATAATATGATATGATATGATATGATAATACAATACAATAATATTGAATGACTGAATACTATTAATTTCTCCCATGTATTTTACTTGAGTAGAACTAAAAGCAACAACTTTCCACATAAGTGGTTCTACATAAGTTCTCAGAGGTATATTTCAAGGGACATTATTTTCCAGTAAAACAACATTGCTATATGTACTATATGTCTATATATTACTTCATATTTATAGTCATCTCTCTTTCTTTCCCTCCCCCGCACACAGACACACACAGAGAGAGAGACAGAGAGACAGAGAGACAGAGAGAGAGACCCACACACAATGATATTTGTACAAGCTGAATCTAGTCTGTAAATCCATTATAATATATTGATATCTGTATCTCTAGAAAACATATACATGAACATTATAAACCACATGGGAGCTGGAGTTTGTTGAGTCTATGATATGTTATTGCTTAACCAAATGGAACTAAAGGGCATGGATAGATATTCTAAAAATCAAAGACCGTTATCAAAGATCTTGAGAAATGTTGGAGGTACTTAGATTAGTACTTAGATTTATACACCATTTGATTTACAAATGTCAGCATATTGCCTCCAAGAATCTGGATTCTCATTTTCCCAACCTCAGAAAGATGCTAGACTGATTCAACCTTGAGCACATCAGAAAAAAAATCCTGGCTGTGGGCAGAATTAGCCTGCAATACTACATTCTAACCACTGCGCCATCACAGGTCCTAATGATACAGTTTAAATCTGCAAGTATATATATTAGGTCTCTGGCTTTCAAGTACATAAAAATAAATGCCAATATTTCTAAAGTATAAAAAGAAATTTTTTCATGTGCATATTTTTAACATAAATGTTCATCTGTTATTAAAAATCAAATAGAGCAATTATAATACTAAAGTGAAACCTGCTAGAAACTAAAATATTCGAATTAGTCCTTTTTTTTAAGGAACAGTTTTGGTCACTCTTTTAGGACCTAATGGATTGTGAATAATGAAAGGAATAAGATCACAAATCTGAATTAAACTGGAAAAATTATACTTCACTGAAGTCTACTCAGAAATATGAAATAAAATACCCTATATTCTAAATACAATATGTATTAATTTATTTTGCATAGTAATGTTGATGTAATGTTCTTGTTTGCATAAAGTTACACCTGTAAATTACTGTATTAAGTTAATGGGTATAAGGCTAAACTAATTTAAATTCATTTTCAGTTATTAAAATGGTAAATCTTTTCTAATAAAAAATGGATCTCTGCATCCTGTTATCTCATACCTAAAATATCCAGGCTTATTTGTCTCCTCACTAATATCATTAAATCATACTGTTTAGATAAGAAGTGATTTAGAGTGCAATTTCACTAGTGTTGTTCCTTTGCAATATCCATTCTTTTTTTGAATTTGTTCAGAAGAGACGATTGATGAATCATCTCTGTGGGAAGCTTTTCGAGCATTCATAAAAGACTCAACTATTTTGTTGCCTGTTTTGTTACTTGTTTGTAATCAACTGTGCTGATATTTAGCTGGCAAATATTTATATATTCCTGATCCAAATAGTCTTCCCAATTTTTTAATAATGTTAATGAAAATGATAGCTATATAAGATATTCCCCACCAGAATTGTACTACTATTCCGCGAAAGTCCATTCCAAATTACAATGTAATTTGCATACAACTTTTGCCAAGAACAAAAATGCCATTGCATTTTTGTCAATATTATTGCCAAGATCACCTTAGTAAAATTTCAGAGTGGATTTTAATTGTATCAGTTTATGAATAGTTTATAATTGGATCAAAGGAAATATTGTCTTTTAGATTCTTTATATGTTCCTCAAGTATAAAATATAAATCAGAGCTGTGCTGTGATTTAACATATTTGAGTAGCTGCAAAAATACCACTAAACAGTAGATAGAAGAAAGGATGCTATACTATTTTCTGTAATTCTTGATTGCAGTCTAGTCCCTATATGGAATTTTGCAATTAAGACAGAGGTGGGATTCAGCCAGTTCTCTCTGGATCGGGTGAACCAGTAGCGGTGACTGCTGGAGGTTCCGCCCACCTGCCTGGACATAATGTGTGAGCACTGTGCATGCACAGAAGGTCATGCACATGCACAGAGGAGGTGCAAGCGAGAGAAGTGAGTGCGAATGCTCACATTTGCCAGTAGGGAAGGTAAGTGAATCCTACCTCTGAATTAAGATATGGTGGTTAATATCTGATGGCTGTGATCATTGTAAGATTTTCCAAAGTCCCATTGTAAACAAGATAGATGAGTTGGAGAATTTACACCCAATATTTCCAGGCTTTGGCCTTGCTAGTTAGGAATTCTGGAAATTTCAGCCCCAAGCACTTTACTATTCTATTGAACAACCATCTTGTAAAGACAAGGTAAAGAAACAGATCACAGTAAAGTGGTAAAATAATAATTTCAAAAATAAAAGAGAAGAACCATTATCAGTAATTTGTCAAATGCCAGTAACAAAAAATTAGAGAAAGTAGGATAGAATACCACCTATGGGATGTGCGGGTGCATACATTTACACCTCTTAGTTAAATAATCTTAACTATTATGTCATTAATAATATCTGAACAATTGAAAGTATGGCAAGATGTAGAGATGTGTAATAAAAATAATTCAAGCAGTCTTGGTTTCAAAAAACATTTTCCTTTAATAAATGGACTCTATTTTTTTATATTTTCTATTATTGGAACAATTCTCCATGAAACGTGATATTCTCCTTTGTTTCCCATAGATGCCTCTAGATGCTTTTGATTATGAAATGGTAGATGTATTTCTTCAAGCAAATAACAATATGACACTTGGATAAATACTCAACATTTGAGAAATAAGTACGTCATTTGTATCTGGACTTTAAAAAATCTGTGGATATACTTGTGGAATCAGTTTTTCCTATTACAGAGCATTTACCATTAGTGGAAGAAACAGGATTTCAGATAGTCAGAAAAATTACTTCTGTAATGGAACATAGGTCAGGGATTCCAAATGTGATCATTAACTGTCTTGATTGCTTTGCTCTGATAGCATCCGACATGCAAGGCCAGCTCTAACATTTTGATGGCCTAGGCAAAGTCATATTTTTCATATACCCTATGGTTTGGCTCAGCGTCTGATTTTGTTCAGGATTTCAAAATGGTATTTTCTTTTTAATTTTTTTCTTCACGTGTTTTAGCTTTACACTTATGATTTTCAATCTGGACACATTTTTTTCTTAGACAATGTCACGTTTATTTATATTGTAAAATTATAGTTAACACTCAAGCAAGGGTGTTAGCTTGCAGAGTAAACCAGTACTGCTTTTTGCTTTTCCAATTTTGATGCACCTTAAAATTTGACTCCATAGGCCCTTAGCCTTGACTCAGCTTGCAAATATGGGACAGGAGCCTGAAGATAACACATTATGAGCAATACACTGACTTCAGTGTCATAAGCACAATTTCAAGGTGCACGTTTGGAATCTCCAGTTCACCGGAAAATGCAATAATGCTTAAGAGGTAGATGACATAATCGAACATTTAATGAAGATGGATTAAGAGGAAGACACTGACTGGTTAAACATTATATACATCAGACATTATATGAGGGAGATGGACAATCTAGAAACATGAAATAAAAGAAATACATCTTAAATTACCTATTAAATTGTGCAATTTTGCTTTTTATAAGTGCAAGATATCAACATTAAAGCACTAGGATTAAAAGAAAGTAGGCATCATACTAGCAGTGACATTATCATGAAGTAATGTCATTATATTGTTTTGTCTGCTTTCAGGTCTCTGACTATAATGAATTATTGTGGTAGTGGCGGTTATGATAGGTACCAGGTTTTGGCACCATTAAAAATAGTCTACATTTATAACTTTGGGATAGAGTGCATAGAAAGATAATCTGACAATCAAACAAAAAGGAGAAAAATCCATTGACTAAATTATCTTGGACCATTCACTCTCTCTCAGCCCATCCCAATTCAAAAAGTTGTTGCAAAGAAAATACAAGGATAAAGAAATATTAGGTATGTTCAAAGCCTTGAGTTACTATTGAAATTAATTACGATGGGACTTTAAAAATCTAAATAAAAATGGTTATTAGCAATGGGTTCAAATACTAATAGCTATAAAATAATGCATCACATATCAGTTGCAGGATAAAACAACAATAAGAGTGACATTCCATTAAAGTTTGTGCTTACTGGGAAAAAGTAGAATTAATTGGAGATTAATTGGCTCCTTCACTTGATTGCATTCACTATTACAATAAGAGGTTTATAGTAGTGTTCACATCTAAAAATACCTTTAATATTATTCCTAATGTTTTAGTAGAAACAAATTCTTTAAGAGTTTTTCATGATGTAGCACTTTCCATATCATAGGAATTCGAAACTATTTTTTTCTTTTTGTAAATGGAATCTCATATTCAAAAAGCTATTTGAGTATTATCTTCAACCCAATGGGGAAATCTTTCTTTAAACTCTTATTAAAAGTCTTAACAGTGAAGCTACAATAGAAATCTTAGACAAATTTCATTACTAATTCTTATAAGAATATGTACATGAATAGAAGTGTGATACTTATTATTAAATGTTTCTGGCCTGTTAAAGGAAATTAGATTGGAGGAATTTTTTGATTGAGGTTGAGGAATATACCAAGATGAAATAAAAAGATTTAAAGCAGACTGATACTGTATTTCAGAGCAAAGATTTAACTTGACTCATTGGTCTGTGTTCAATCTTATGGAAGAAACAAAATAGATTCACCCTTTCTGACTGAGGGCAGAAGGTTTTATAGTTATAAAAATTCTAACAGATATGTGAAGAATACATGTTATCTAAGGGAAAGTTTTCTAAATTAATTATGGATGACATTACAAACATCTAAAAATGGTCAGAAACTGTAAATTTATATTTAGTTGTAAATGAAAATTAATTTAAGTAATCAATCAATAAAGAGAGAAGCAAAATAACATTTTATATGGATTAAAAGTAAACTAAGAATTATGATTAAATGCATGTGTTTGTGTATATATGTATATATGTATGTAAACAGACACCCATTTTACTAACTCATAAAATGGAAGAGTTGTTAGTTATATAAAATACTAAGTGGCAAAACCATTTGCCATGTTTCTACTAATCAGTATAAGTATTTATGAAGCAAGATATACAGTAAGCCTGCTTTAACATGATTTTACTAGCAAGTGATATGTATATTTGCATATATGTTGAAATAAATGCCTGAATAATTGTGAATTCTGATACATTAAAATCATTTTAAAGAGTTTGGCTTTTACAGCTCCTTCTGGAGGTAATCCAATCTAATTTAAGGGCTTGATGAGAAACAAAATTTGGAAAGTCAACACTTTGTGTTCTCATAATGAATCACAAGAATCATACATATGCTAAAAACTTTTCATCACAATGTGATTAAATGAAGAGATAATTTTAAAAAGGGTTGGCAGAAGATAAAGCATGTTAGATTCCATTGGTGTTGGGAACAGACATTTTGGGTTGTTTGCCTATTTATCTTTGTATTTGAGGACAGAATGCAGCATAATGTACACTATCCCTAAGGTGAGAAAAAAACTGTGGCCAGAACTTCTCATCAAAGGGAAGAGGTACAAAGATTTTGAGGCAGAATTTATTCTTCTTAATTTTCCTCTTCTTCCTGCTACCATTATCCTGCAAGTATAGGTTCTATGTTTCAGGTTAATGAATGCCTCTTCACCTAATTGAATGCAGCAATTGGGTCCAACCAGGTGATTTTCATGTTGGTTGTGTCCTGCTACTTTTGCTTTGATATTCTGTTCAGGCATTTACAATTAGTGTTAAAGAATGCAAGAGTGCTGTGGGTTGCTGCTCTCAGACAATGCCATAGACTATAGGTGCTTTTTATTCATTTTTATGCTCATCTATGTTCAGCTTCTTGAATTTCCAGAAGCAAGGTATTCCAGATATTCCTTATCTATTCCTACTAAATATAGTTGCAATGGATGAGTATGTATCAGGGGTGAAATGCTCCCGGTTTGGTCCGGTTCGGCAGAACCATTACCGACCATGTGGCCTGATTTGCTGGCTGGCTGGCCACGCCCCTGAACTGATCCCCCCCTGTCGCCACTCGCTCACCCCACGCTGCCGAGCCAAAAACAAGAGGGGTGGGAGGGGGGAGTCTGTTTTTGCTCTCAGCAGGCT
>JANHFT010007047.1:34973-47291 GCA_032467955.1 Pseudoxenodon macrops | reverse complement strand
GATAACCATTTGTCTGAAGTGGTGTAGCATTTCCTGCCTAAGCAGGAGGTTGGACTAGAAGACCTCCATGGTCCCTTCCAACTCTGTTATTCTATTCTAATTTGTAGGCTGCCCCACAAAATGTAGCAGAGAAAAAACGATAGATGACCTGAAAGACTGAATGATGTTAAAGATTGTCCATGGCCTGATGATAGCTTCCTGCAGGTATTTGTGAATACAACTCCCATTATCCCTCACTATTGCCTATGTTGGTTGGAGCATACAGATATTGTAACCATAATGTCTGGAGAACAGCAAGTTGCCTACTACTAGCATCTACCAGCAATAAGCAATTTTCTGTTCTTATGATCACTGATTTGCTTTGGGCCTTTCATTGGAAATATAATGTCTAGCTACAGATGGAAGAGAGCTGGTTTTCCTCCAGGTCTCCCAAGGGCAAGGAGAGAGAAGAAATGGGCATATTAAGCAGCATAAGCAGATGAGAAGTCACCTACTAGTATGGAGACTTTTAAAACCATAATTATAGTACAGCAGCTTGGAATAAATGATCATTATTTATCCATTTTCTCTATTAAATGGGACAGTTTTGACAGAAATAGTAATCAACTTGAGGAAGCCAAAGGCTATTTGATATTAATGCAGACAATGATGAATTAAAGATCAGAATAGCCCTTCAGTTATAATGAAGGTCTGAGGCCATTAGTAGAGAAGTGGGCCATTGGTTTTCCCTCCACCACCAATTCTCAGATGTTAAACGCATAAAAATTATTGATAGTCACAAATAAAATTTGGGGTTGCAATTCCCCTGATTTAGGTACATGAGAGAGTTAAGGTTTTTAGCTTGAATGTTCCTTTTTCCTTCCAGCATAGCTGACATTCTTCTAAGATTAGCAAACTGCTGAGATTTAGCTTTTTGGCCTACTAAATCAAATGCCACAATGCACAAAGGTGTACCTCAAGGCATATGAACTAAAACCTAGGCAATATTAATCATGCCCATGACCTATCTGTTTTGAATGTTGGAGTTTCCTAAAAGCTTTATCCAGGTTGTTGTTTTTTAGATTTATTATTTATTAAATTATTCTTTTAATTTAAAAAAGTGTTTTACATCATTTTTCATTCAAAGTTCATCCTGGATTTATCAGCGTCTTCCAGAATCTATAAGGCTGATTCAGACCTCCCTGATTAGTGAAGGGAAATATGGGGCTAAGGGCATTTAGACAGGAACTCCTTTGCTTGTGTTTGCATATGCCATTTTTGAGGTCTCCTACATTGAGATGAGCACAGATGCTGATACAGAACCAGAATTAGTTGGCCATATAGATTCCTTCAGGCTTATTTTCTGCCAGTTTATTTGGAGGCTTCTTAAAATAATATCCCTTCAGTCCTTCGTTGGCTCTATATCTACTCCTGTAACCTACACATATACACCAGACTTTTGGTGAGAAAAGATAAACCAGGGACGTATTTGTAGCACACTAACTTCTAAGGAAGAGAAACCATTGGAAATTTGGCAAACGTTCAGTGATAGATCAAAACAATTCTTAATTCCTGCATTGTTGATATTGGAGACATGGACTTTAAATAGAGACCATATGAAACTGTCCAAACTGAAGCACTTGTATGTCTTCCAGATCCTGAGGGCCATTTATTTCTGTGGCCTTTCCATATGTAGACGCCTTACCTGCAGTTTAACTATTTGTGCTTTAACCATTTATCTTGCCTCACTTTCTTTAAGTCATGTTGAATTATCGGTGCTCATTATACCTTAGCTAATGCACAATCTCTGCATCAGTTCCAAGGTGGAAGGAGAGGAATGAAACCGATTCACTGTGTGCATCCTCCATATGATTGAACGACCCATTTTATAAAATTTCCAGAAGCCACTGCAGAAGTAGTAAGCTATGTGAATAAAGGAGAAAGCAAAGAGTAGGATAAAAGATGTTGTTTCAAGGTCTAGGACGGGGGTCAGCAACCCGCAGCTCTGGAGCCACATGTGGCTCTTTGGGCCCTCTGCTGTGGCTCCCTGTCCCATCACTGGTTGGCCCCACCCCTCACCCCTTTTATTTCTTTTTTTGGATACTTTTGGAAATCCAGGCTGAGGAACAATCGCCAGCCGTGGCAGAGGCTTCGCTTCGGGTGACCCTCCTCCTCCCCTCGCAACCCCCTGACTGGCTGTGGCTGACCCAGGAGCATGTGCATGTGTGGGGAGACCCTTCTTAAGTGAGTGGCAAAGTACAGGAAAGGCGCATGTGGGGCAGGCAGCCACTCACTTAGGGAAGGTCTCCCCGCATGTGTGCATGCTCCCAGCTCAGCCACAGCCAGCCAGGGGGTTGTGAGCGGAGGAGGAGGGTTGGCCAAAGGGAAGCCTCCGCTGCGACTGGCGATCATTCTTCTGCCAGCCCGGATTTCCAAAAAGAACAAATAAAAGATGTAGCGAAGCGCCCCAAGAAGAGCTTGCTGGCTTGGCCCAGCTGCAGCAGAGGGGGGGGGACAGAAGAGATACACAGAGAGAGGGGAAGATAGGGAGGTGGGAGAGAGAGGGATACAGATGGAAAGTGTGTGTGTGTGTCTTGCTCTCTCTCGCTCCCTGCCTCTGCGCCTGTTCTCACTGTCGGAAAGCCCTGCAGCCCTGCGTGCTATCTTTGGGGCTGGTCACTTGTTGTTTTTTCTTCCTTTTGGAAAGCCGGGCTGGTGGAGCAATGAGCAGTGAATACTTCCCTCCTCCTCTCCTGCCACCCTGACCAGCTATGGTGGGGCCAGGCGGGTGCGCACGAGAAGAGGGGGAGTACTTTCCCAATATTACTGCATCCTCCAGAAAGACTGAAACTATAGATCCTAGAATTTATTTGTCAGCATGTTGTTGTTGCCTAGATCTCTGGGAACCAATTCCACAATGGACCCAGAAGCCACGAAGGAAGCTGATCATGATCACTGTATGTAAGGCAGAGTTTTTGCTACTTTCCTGCCTTGGCTATTTTTCCAACTGAGTATTCTCCTCTCCCCAAAGTTGCAATTTGTTATTAGTAGCAATTTGAGGCACACTAACAGTATTAACAGGAATCTGGGACCTCAGTCAGTGGCTTAGTCACATGTCCTGGTTGTTAGGATGAAGATACACATTTACTGAGGACACAACTTCACAACATAGCCCTGATCTCACAGCCTCCCTACTGCTAAAGCAGGCTGCAATCAGACCAATGTGTTCTAGTTGAAGCTGGTGGTTTCCATTCTATGGTATCAGAAAAACTCCCAGGTGGTTTACATTTCATATCAGATGGGAAAACAGCCTTAAGAGGCTAGCAATCTGCTTAGCTTCAATTGGCCATTATTTGAAATGGTCCCTCCCTTCCAACTCTGCACCTCCATGTCCATTTTAGCTGTGATTTGTCAAAGTTAACAGAAGCTGCATTGGCACAGCTATTTCTTCTAAATATCTATGGAGATTCTCAGTCATCCAGGTCATGGTTGTCCCAAAGGTGATTTTGCAAAAGGCAACCAGATTTTCTTTGTTTTTCTTGAAGACATTTCGCTTCTCATCCAAGAAGTCCTACAATTCAGAACTAAAGAAGTTTCTTGGATGAGAAGCGAAATGTCTTCAAGAAAAACAAAGAAAGTCTGGTTGCCTTTTGAAAAAGCACCTTTGAGAATCACCTCCTTCTTCTAATTTTTTATACCCAGATGTATGAATATTGACTTCATGGAAGAGCAATTGAAGGTCTTCCAAGAGAGTCTCATTGGCACACAAAGCTAAGGGATCTATAGGACTCCTGTGGCAGCCACCTTTCCCCTTTTTGTACTATAGAAGGCTGACCTCTTCATCCAGAGATTGGCAATCGCATAGTTCTACCTGCTGTATCATTTTTAGTGCTTGAATGCAGATTAAAGGTTTCAGCTTAAGATGCTGAAAGTTCTGGACCATGTAAAATGTAAAGCATACTGTTAAAGGCTTTTAGAGAGACTCAAAGCAGTTCCTCAATCAAGAGTGGTTGGAGGCTTGGAGCAATCAATTGATGGATCATTTTTCTTCCAGTAGATGAGACTGCATGAGATGCAGAACAATGACAAGGATGCCTGAAACTACCCTGTGTTATAATGTGCAGGAAGAGCAACACTAACCAGTCCTATTGTCAAGGTATGGTAAAAAACTCTAAAGTTCACAGTGGTATGTATGTTCTCCTCCCAACTCAAGGTCATGAGGAAATTTTCCATTCATGGACATGAAGAAAGGTTCCATGACACAATTTATTTAAATAATCCCTCTAAGTCTATTGCATATTCATAAATTTAAGCAGAGGAGGAAAAAAACAAGTATGTTAGTACCAGTGTAATTGATCTCATCCCACATAATTTTCTGACTGTCTTTTCATTCATTTTTGGTTCTGATTCATAATAAGCTTGTTCATTTTCCAGTCCTTCTGAATTCAGTTGAAAATACATCATAGAATAAGCTGGACAGCTTCAACTGTTTTCAGATTGATCTGAACCTCAGGAAACTAGGAGCAAAGCTAGAATATGCAAAGGTCAATCAATACTCCGGAGGATATTGGTCTCTACCCAAAGTTAAGCTTTCCCACATTGCAGGGAGGAAAAGTGTGTTCCTTTCAACATGTTAAGTTCTTTTTGTTCCAAGTCAGAGTTGAGTCCAGGCTCATCTTAATAAACACAGTCAGTTCACTACTTGGGTCATTGCCTCCTCATAAGTGAGCAACACAGTGCTTGCCTTTTCTGGCCAAAAGCACAGGAAAGAAATATGTCAGCTAATCAGTACTTGTTTGCCTCTTCCAGTGCACTCAAAACCATGCCTTAACACATTTCCCCACATCGCAAAAATAAGAGACAATAGATTGAATCATTTTTTTCCTGCATTTCTATTGTAACATACTTCTATTGTTTACCAAAATTCTAATTCTGGCATATCAACCATTGTGAATTTGGGCACTTTTTCCTAATCCCACAGATCCAGGAATGGAAAGCCAAGAATCCCCTCCAATGAGAACATAGCCACCCAAGAACAAAACAGCAATAGCTGCATTGAAACGGCATTTCTGGGTGTGTCAACCTTTCTTGCAATTGCAAATGCTTGTTTTTGGCCAAATGTACTTTGGTCTAGTCTCAACAGTTATACTTGAAAAATTCAGAAGTAAAATTGAGCCAGATATATAGACAGAGACAGACAGACATTATTTCTTCAGCATCCGTTACTTTTCCGTAAAGCAAAAATAATCACAGCTTGTCTTTCTGGATTGCTGCTGTGAGGATGAATGAGCTAAGGCTTGGAAAGCTCCATGAAACCAAAGGTACAGTATAAATCACAGTACTTTTGAAGTTGACAGATTTAAACCAGTGTAGCCAGAAGCAGGATTGGTTAACAATGTTAGCATCAATGCAACTGGCAGGTTTATCAGAGACACTAAGATATTCACTGATGCTTTCTGAGTTTTCTGCTCAGAGACATGAAAATGCAGAGGGAAACTCATTTTATTTGAAAGGCTCGGGGGTCATCCAAACCATTCAGGCAATCATATATCCTGAACATGAGTGCTTATTTAGATTAATGAATGTTTTATCTATGATAGGTCATATTAATAAACAGCTACATTGAGGTCATAGGAAGTGCACTGAATTTAGCTGAGTCAACATGTTCAGAGAAATTAGAAGGCTTTCTAGGGTTCCCTCTGAAAAAAATAAAATCTAAATTCTGATCCGTTGACAAACTTGTGAATGATTTGGTTTTTGAAAGTAATGCAGAAAGTGAGAATGCTAGCTTGCAAAAATTCATAGCTGCTTTTATGTTTTTGTACAGGTTAGTAGCAGAAGGAGGTAGAGGAAGTGAATGATTGACAGGTATAACTTTTAATCAAAGGGAAACAGTTTGCTAGAAGCGCTCTAATCATAATGCTTAAGGGAAAGAATTGACTTAGATTAAGCTTTGCTGCAAATTCTTCAATGCCCTTCGTTAGTTTTGTTTCATATGAAGATGAATTGATTTAGTCAAATCAGTATAATAAATTCTATTTCTGGCTTCTCTACGTTTTAATCCCTGATTCTCAATTTTCCAGTTGCTTTCCTAATATATAGATTAGCATTTTAAATTATAAGCATCAAAGTTGTATTTTATAATATTCTATTTGTGATGTGCATAGTTTTGTTTTATTTTATGTACTCAGACCTATTGCTATACATTATCAAGAGATCATAAGCATAAATGGGATTTTCTTTTCAAAAAATATAGTATTATTCATCAGTTTATAACAAGTCCATTGTAGTTGCAAACCATAGGATGGTGATAAAGACAGAGTTGTTGTTGGTAGTGTACCCCATCTCCCACCCACCCCAAATCAACTTTTCAATACTGCATTTGCAACTGATTTTTTCCAACTGATGGTAGAAGCAGAAGAGAAAGAGAAGGAAAAGCAGAGAAGTAGAAGCAGCAGAACAGGGAAGGATGGAGTAGAAAGAGGTGATAATTGAGAAAGGGAAGGAGAAGGAGATGGAGGGGAAAGGAGAAGGAGGGGAAAGAGTGGGAGATGGGAGCACAAGAAGCAGAGAAACAGAAGTAGAAAAGGAAGCAATGACTTACAATATGACAAACATACCTTAGCAAATATTTTCAACCCATTGTTTTAAGAATTACATGCTCAAACCTCTGCCTGGCATGATTTATCTTCTAGATTACATTTTCACTTACCCTTAATTAAAGACCCAAAAGATAAACTACCAAGTTTTGACTTCTTAGATAACCCAAGCATATATGCTGTTTGTACAATTTTCACCCTCCTAACTGAATATACTATACATGGTTGAGTCCCATGGAAAACCCTGCAAAGAGTTCATACATTATTCTAATTTCTCTAACCATATCTGTTATCCAAAAATCTTAGAGTTGAAAGGGATCCTTTTGGCCAATATCTTGCTTAGTGCAGGAATCTCAAATTAATGTCCTGCATGGACAGTTATCTAATCTCCACTCAAACAAATCCACCAAATAACATTCTATCACTTTGTTGTGTCACTGCTTTATCATCAAACAGCTCTTATTGTTATGATGTTTTTGTGCTCCCACCCACACTACAACACTTGATTTGAATCTGCTTTTTTGTGATCTGCAGTCCTATTCAAGTTGAATCTAATGGTCACTAAAGGCTACATTCAACTTGTGAGTCACTGCAATGTCAGGCAATGTATTCGGAGATGGTTGGATAGCTGTTGCATTTATATGTCTCAAATGTTAATGTTCTGGCTAGGAGATGCTTAAATCGGAAAGTACCAACAGGACCAACTAATCAACATGCAGGATATGCATCTCCATACAACACATGGCTCTGGTTTGGAAGTGTTGTGGCCTGTGGCCCCTCCAGCAGCCAAATCAGATGAGGAGATAAAGTGAGAGTCAGGGCCAGCATCAAGGCAATCTGAGAGCTCCGATGGGGAAGAGGGGATGGAGCTGTCAGAGATAGAGACAGAGGCGGAGTCTGGGCTATCCATTAGCCCCAGATGGAGAGTCAGCAGCCCCCAGGTCCAGAGGTGGCTGATGAGGAAGATGAGGAACAGCTGGGGCCTGTGCCTGATGGGCATATGTGCAGAAGGCAGAGAAGAGGAGAACAGTAGGACTCTATGGGCCAGTCCTCAGGACAGAAGAGCCACCATTGCTAGCTAAGCTTCATCCTAGCTCTGGGAATAAAAGTCAAGGGGCAGAGACAAATAGGTGGCAGACAACTATTCGTCTCTCTGTCAGTCAGCCACTGATAGTCCAAACTTCTGAATCCTACCTGGAACTATATCATAATTCTTTCCTGGAATCTGTGACACTGAGAGCCGGGCATGTGTAGTGGGGGGGAGAAGAGTGGGTGCACCTTCCAAGACTTTCTTGTGGTGAGTGAGAGAGTTTCTGAGGGAAAGGAAGCAAGCTTTGCTTTCCACAGGGACTTAGAGAGTTCATTAGCCTATTGTGTTTGTGTGTGTGAGAGAGAGAGAGACTCTTTGCCACAGTTGTTGGCACAAGCATGTTAGCATGCTTGTCATGTTTGGGAACCAGGTCAAAACAGGAAGGTGTATGCATTGACCCATCTGCAACCATCTATAACCCACACTTACCTAACATTAACCCCTTATCAGCAGTATTCATTGAAAACTTATGTGCAGTAGCAGACAAGTCTAAATCCAGCTCTAGTCACAAGGTAGAGAAAGTGAACAACATTCACCCCCAAACATGTTAACATTCTCCCTACCATGTTAACATTCTCCCCACCATCTCAGGGTAGGTTTTATGGGATTAAGCATATCCTCCATCATCATGTCTTTCAAAAAACATCACCTTTGTTCCTGAAGAAAACAAAACTCTTTTTTTTTAACATAGTGGAACTGTGGAAAGCATATATTTGACCCTCCCTCCCACAAATCAGGGGAAGAATGTGCTTTGGAAGACATTCTCTCTATCCTTTATTTTGCTGACTTGCTGGAGTAGGGTCTAGGAAGATGTTGATTGCATGAAATGTCACTAGCGCCCCAAAGCAAGTTTACATAAGGTGCTGGTTGAATATCAATGAGGGAGAAGTCGTGACATACGACTTCCCCCTCATTGGTCCATTCTCCAAGGCGGGAGAATGGACCGATGACAGTGGCTGAAGCATTGGACAGCTCCCTGTATAAGAGGAACTGCCCGGCGCGCCAGCAATTTGTGTTTTAACCAGAGCTGAATAAACCTATTCCTTACATTGCCTGCAAGTCCTGCCTCCTCCTTCTGACCCGACTTGAACAGTGCTTTGTTCTGCTGTACAGACTGTCTTACATTTCCTCTATCGATAGAGAACAGGAAGCCTTCCCAGCATTGCAATCTGAACCCTGCATTCCTCAAGACCACTGCACTTAAAATGTCTGTCATCTACCAGTATTTAGGCATTGCCATTACATGTTGTGGGTTTTCAATTCCACCAGCACTGTGGATAATGTTTCTTGTATCTTCTGATTAATCAGAACAAGCAAAAATGAAAATATGATTATGATTGTGTAGAAAGTCCAAGCAATTTTCTATTAGCTGAGCTTCAGTTCCTTCAGTTCTGAAATTAGGTACAGAAATTTTCAGTTCCATTAACTTCAATAGGGCCAGTGATCTTTTACAGCATCTCAGGATTGAAGCCAGGTCCTTTTATAATGGTTTTGAAGCCAACATAGGAAGCAATTTTCTATATGTACTATATATAGTACACTGAAGAAGGGAATCTGACATATTGATCTAAAAGTTTGCAGAAACCGGAAAGCTTTTAAGTGATTTCTGATAAAAGACTACTAGTTGCAATAGAAAATATTTCATTCATATGCCAAATCTGATGGGTAAGGGATGCTTATTTAAGATTGGCTGGAAATGTCTACATGTAATATACAACCTAGAAATAACTGGTAGGAAACATCAGGAGGTATCTCTGATCTCCTTCCCTTTGACTTGCTGTAGATCTTGCAGTGTAGGCTGTCACCGAGATGAAAGACATCACTGTTGATGAATATACTCCATGTTTTATTTATTTATATTAAAACAGTTCCATTTTCAAAACAGGATCGCAAGAAGACTGAAAAAAGAAAAACACCCTGCAGTATTTAATAACATGTACTTTACCTGTATCTTCTTCCAATAAATATTACATTCTCTTGCTAAACCAAAAATAAATGACTCCAATAGTGGGAAATGCAGCATAGACAAAAGATGGACTCCTTCACTTGTTGCATTTTTAAACTTCAGAACTGCTATGCTAAGAATGGGCTGCAGCCCCCAAGTTGATTGCTTTTAAAAGAGGATTTGAGAACTTTACATCCATCTTGATAGAAACATCTAGTTGAACTTGGAAATCCAAGTCAGGTTTGATTAATACCAGAAAATACTAGGGCTGTCAGGTAGACTGGGAAGTTTTTTTTTTTAACCATCCTGGAAAGAAGGTAAATGTTTGGCTGCAGCTATATCAATATTTGGCTGCTGTTATCAGAAATGCCCTTGGGACTGCTTGAAGTCACAAAGAGCTAAATCAACACAAAGGAATACTTTTTATATCAATTCACACAGGATAAGCTTCTCAATCTTTCCTAATCGTGATGGACATATATTAGTGCATACCCACAACATGTTGGAGATTTTTTTTTCCAGTTTCTGGTTGGCCAATGTGGTTTCTAGAAAAAGCGTTAAAATCTAAATAAAACCAAACAAAAGTATTCAGTCCAAAACCTTCCTGAAGAGTCATATTTATATCAGTCATGGGATAATAGCTTCCATGGTACAGGTAAATGTTCATGTGATGAGGCAGCTGACTATCTCTGCAGAAAAATCTCTGCTTCATGGGGTTAAGGAATCAAGACCTCAGGTGATGAACAGAGCCTTCAGGAGAAATATAAGGAAAGGGATTTCTTTCATGAACTGTCAGGCTCCAAAAAAACCAAGAAAATCATGCAGAGTTATTTTACAATAGTTTATCTTATTGTTTCCCACCTATAAATAGAAGCCTGGCCAAACTAAAGCAACTATTTGCATCATGAAAGATTTACACTGAGAACTTCTAAAGAGGAGCTACATTGATTGTCTTTCTCCCATCCTTTTTTGTTGTCCCTTCCTCCTGGGAATCCAAACTGCATTCCACTACATTAACTGATTAATAAACAACAGATATGCAAATATGTCAAACAATAGATCTGAAACACAAAAAACTCACACTATGCATGCCCCACCAGTAAGAAGTATTTTGAAGGGTGGGGGAATGTTTTCCTTTTTGAAAGAGAGAACACAAAAAGCCTTGTTTGGAGTAGGAGGTTGGGCTACATAACCACAAAGACATTGCTAATCATTTACATGAAGCTATATTGCTTTAACTCAGTATGTGCATTTGCTGATGGATGCTTGCGGTCATAGGATTACAGGGTCTCCAGCCTTGTTCATAAGCACTGGCTTCCTTGGAAACCAATTTTTTTTCTTTTAAAAGATCTGAGTTTGTTTGAAGAATGGGAGACAATGAGATGTTCTTTGGTAGGTAACCCTGGCAACTTCAACTGTCAAACCCTGAACTAGAAAGATTCACTTGAAATTGCCTGTGTGTATCTGCCTCAGATGTTTGCCAGTATAACACCCTTGTGCACATTTCTCTTCATATCATTTACACATTCATTCTCACATTTGACAGGATTCGTTTTTTTAATGCCATGATTCCATTGATGTACCATTCACTTTGATCTGAGAACCACCCCTTCAGCTTTGTTCATGGCACCACCTTCCACTGTTTTAGAATAATCCCCTTCGGCCAGCATCAAAATGCTTATATTTTTCATGCACTCTCCCTTGCCCACCTTACCCTCAAGCCCTTTTCATTCAAAAATAAAACAACAGCAACAACTTTATTTAAAAAGCAGAAGAATGTACAATAATGACATTTAATACGGTGATATGGTATTCTAAAAGGACCATATTGAAAAATCTGCCAAGCTGATACGCATCAATAATGATTATTTAATAGTAACACACAAATTAATTTTCCCCATTAGAATGAGGAACTGTCCCTTGCAGACCCCAGTTGACATCACTCAATTGTTCCACAAGGAATTCTTCCTGTTAGCAGAAACCCTGGTCCTTTCCCCCATTAGAGCTTGAACCATACTCCAGTGAAATCTTTAGATGTCAATGTACTTTTGGTCTATGGGGTTAGAGCTCAGAATTAACAAAATAATGGTAGTGTGCAGATACATGCTTAAACCAAAATGTGATATATGTATCCAGTCAATTATAGTTTGATCTGTTCGGTACATTGTAGTCAAGTACCTCATGGCTTAATATGATAGGGGAATCTAGTCAGTTTACCAGCAGAGTATGCAACAGATAAGTTTAAAAATAGTTCCCCAAATTTGTTAAATCACAATTATAGAACATAGAACATTATTGGAAGGGACCTTGGGGTTTTCTAGTCAAAATCTCTGCTCTAGCAGGAGACCTTATACTATTCTGGACAAATGGCGGGAGCCCCTCAAATTCTGAAAGACTGTTATCATGTCACTCCTAGGGCAATATTATTATGGCTGGCTGAACAGTCAGGTAGATATTTAGACTGAGTCTGGAATTTTTATTCACCTATTGAGTCCTTTCCAAGCACCTGATATAGGTAGCTGTTGTCAGTGCCACTGGTGTTCAAGTGGCACCTCATGGATCCCCATGAGAAGTCTGAGAGCTACAGCTAGAACAGGGATCTGCTATCATAAACACTCAAAGAGCCATTTGGACCCATTTCCTACAGAAAAGAAAACCGGTCGCACCATGAGGCTAGAAGTTCAACCTCACGTCTGTATGTGGAT
>JANHFT010007047.1:0-11134 GCA_032467955.1 Pseudoxenodon macrops | reverse complement strand
AAAGAAAATGTCTCGCGAGTTCGAGATTGATTCAACTCGCGAGACATTTTCTTTTGTAATGTGCTTCTCCGGACACAAAAGCGAGGAACGCGATTGGGCTACAATTGTCAGGTAGGACGTGGCCCACCCTGCAAGAAATGAGTCTTTGTGAGACTCATCGTGCCATGGTTGCTGCTGCATCGTGGAGCAGGAATGTGCAAGACAACAAGCCTTGCAGAGTCCTGCTCCACGAGCAGCAGCTACGGGCCAGCTGCTCGGCCCGCACAAAGAACAGGGAGGGGAGGCGGCGGTGAAACATCGAGTCCCACACTCACCGCCTCCTCCACCCCCAAAATAATAACCACCACCACTCCCCGATAATAAGGCCAAGGCCATATTCTGGGGGTCAAAAGAAATAAGATCCTGTCTTATTTTCGGGGAAACAGGGCATTTCCACTCCTTTCAACAAATGTTCTTTTCTCACAATAACCCACACAATACAAATTATTTTTCAGCCAGCATTTGCACATCCTGAAATGTCTCTATTTATTTTCCTGTCTTTAGTTAACATTTTCCAAAAGTACACAATGTGCTTGCTCTGGATTCTCACTACTTGTTTATATAAAGTTGCAACCATTCCATTCCTTTTTCCAGTCAAATATACATTATTTTTAGATCCATTCTCTTCATGACATCACACAGTCTATACAACGTTCATTAAAAAGCTTTCTTTCAGTTTCCCAGCTTAACAACATGGCATTGTCTGGCCACAAATCTAGAAACACACTCACATTCCCAAGCAATACACCTCTAATGCATAACATTCTTTATTCATTTAACTTCATTAAGCAGCTAAATATAATCATACAGCTTTATCTGACTTAATGTTGAACCATTCCCTTAACATCTCATTTATTCAAATGCCTGTTTTTTTCCATATTTTACTTTTCATATTTTTATTTTAACTTACAGCACTCAGCAAAGCAATCTCAAAGCTTTTCCATTGTGTAAAAGAACCTAATTACTGTATTATATGCCTTCACTAAATCTAGAGACATATAATAAACGATTACTTATATTCATATATTTAATCATGGCTTGTTAAGATTGAAAATCTGGTCTGAACACTCCAATGCAACATCAAATTGCAGTCCCTCCCCAAATCGTACTTGTTGTCCCCATTCATATCCTTTTGGTCATTGAAACACCTACTAGGCACTTGGAAACGTATCTCGTTATATCATTCTATCATTCCCTTTTGCTATTTTTTTCCTTTGTATACAGAGGGTGAGAACAGCATTTTTCCATCAGACGCACAGACATGTTCACACATCCACTCTACAAACAAGCCACAGCTATCTTAAGATTTCTCTTGCAACGCCACCTACACATTCATTCCTGCTATTTTTTTTTTCAAAATTCTCACAGCATATGTGACTCCCTCTTCATCCCGTCCATTTTTCTCACGATCCACTCTTGATACTATTTAAAAAATGGTATGTCCTACTCTCTTTTTCCCTTTAGTAATCCTCTCAGTCTTTCATCCGAAATAAAACCAGTCATGCTTTTAGATTCATATTTATTCTTTCTCGTGTATACATATGAATAGACTCATGGTTCACTGCTATTTGAAATAAATATACCCCCCTTTAAGCAGATGCTGACTATTTTCATCCATTTATTCATTCTTGGATCTTTGAATGGCCTGGTATTTTTATTTTTTAATTTTTCCCCACCTATCCATCCATTCATATAACTTATTAAAACATCTTTTCTCCTGATTGCATTCATTCATAGTATTGCACTCATCACCCGAAACTCATCTCCCATTCTTCCATTATTACCATTCACCATCTATAGGAACATACCGTGTAACTATCTCTAACTATGGATTCCTACTTTCAAAAACATCCACAATACAGATGACACCAATTCCTGCATTTTAGCCATTTGATGCTTTATACTGAAAAATCTCCACCTGCATATAAATATTCATTAACTCTACTCCACCGAGCAGACGACCATCATTCAGATCAATTACATCCTTATGTTTTCTGATAGTTAAACAGACTCAAAATACATCTATTTTTCTTCCCCACATTCACCTGCTAACTCATGTTCATTCCATTTATTCCTTTATATTCCGAGTCATAATCTTCCAAATGCCATGGCTGTCAACAGATCAGACCATCAAAACTGACTTCTGCCTTACAGTGTTGCTTTAGTCAGCTGAGACTTTCACAAAACACTTTTTCATAAGATAGAGAGGGTGTGGAGTAGTTTATTATCCTTAGTCATATCTATGCTACCTGAACCATAATCTGCTAAAAATAAGGACAATAGTGGTCAATTTATGCTGATTTTGGCAAATGCACAGCAAATATAACCAAGGTCCAGTTTTACTATAAGTATTTTCACACTATTCTACAAAAAGTAGGTCTTTTATCTGTGAATTAGCAAGCCAAAATACTTTTGACCCTAATCCTCCATACAGAGGGCAGTTGTAGAAGTTAGAGACTAACAAGTTTATTGTAGAATAAACAAATCACTTCTTTAGTTGTTAAAATGCTTTTCTATTTACTTTTGTATTTTGTATCTTATAATATTTTATAATTCTTTACTGGTTAAAATATTTTGATATAGTACTAAAGAAAAAGAAGTACCGGTACATACGAATGTTGTGTATGTATGTGTATAAACACACAACATATTCAAACACACACACGTACACTTAAGGTGCTGAACTTTAAACCAGGAGATTATGAGTTCCAGTCCTTCCTTGGGCATAGAAATTGGCTGAGTGATTTTACTGAGTTGCAAGCCAGTCACACTTTCTAAACCCAACCCCAACCTCACAGGGTTGTTGTCAGTGGTGAAATTTACTTTCCTTCCCTACCAGTTCGGAAGTGCGCCATGCGCACGCACTCATTTGCTTAACTTGCACACTTGCCTTCATCACAGAGGCCTTTAAACCCCAGAAATGGTGATGTTCGAGGTGGGTGGGCGGATCCTCACGCTATGGCCATCAGCGGTTCTCTGATCCACTGGCAGCCACCACTACCTACTCACCCAAATCGGACCAAGTAGGTAGCATTTCACCACTCGTTGTATGGAAAATAGGAGGAAGGAGCAAAATATGCAGCATATTCAATTGCACAAAAATGTAGGTGGAATATAAATCTTATATATATATATATTGCTGATAAATAAATAAAGGGGGACTAGTATAGATACTCTCATCAGCTAGCCATACCCTTCTAGGATTTGAACCTGGGCTGTTTTGCCCATTAGGCAGTTGCTTTAACCTCTAAGCCACAGGTTCTCCTCCTTTATCAGCTGCACCAGGGGGAAGGATTAAGTGTTTTTTCCGAGATTACCTGGTATACCAAATATGGGAGGAAGCATACTGCTTCCTTTTGCCTTTAAAAAAAATTATATAGTATAAATATATATTATTTTATTTTTTTGAGCTGTATTTCAGCATCACATTAACTTCTTTGAATCTTAATATTCTTCAGAGCCCTTGGTTCACCATACTAAAAATATTAAACCAATAAGAAGCTACAAAAGTATATGTTTAAAGCATGCATATTAATATCGTTCCATCATTAATATAAAAAGTTGACAACCATCCTTTGTTAAGCATCTGTTGGTATGATGCCTAAAATAACCTCCCAAACATCTGATTTTACAATTGTAAGAAATTATTCCTTGCTTTTTTTCACACCTTAGGACAGATATTTTCTAATTTTTTCATATTGTGAAAACTGTCATTTAAAAATTAAAAATTCCGGATGATCTGATCAAGAGGCCAAACACTGATGACTGGAGGGGAAAATCAATAAAACAAAAAGTAAACTATTTATTGAAAATGCAACATTAATATTTCAAAGTACAAAATAATAAAATTGATTTTTACAATTAGCAGGGAGGTTAATGTTTTACTCAAACTAATCATTGTTCATTGACTGGCTATGATTGCTTTTCATGGATAACAGTTCAATATTTGGAACAATTGATGCTACTTGTAAGCAAAGATCAACATTTAGCCTACTTCAATTTTTTTAAATTTCTTGTTACATATTAAAGGGATGTTTATGTATCTAAAGTCATGTTGTTGTAAATGGTTTAAGATATTTTAAAGCTCAACTGGCAATTTCAGGATCTATATACCACTAAAACGCTCATCATAATATAAAAACTGGCAAAATGGTTCATCATCTGATAACAGTTTACCCTCAAATGGGTTAACACAGAAAGTGTCCAAAATCCAAGCCCCACAACTGCCAAGCGAATGAAATTTGGGGAAGTTGCTCCTTCACTGTTAATGGCAGCTGCTGTGCTTTTGGGCTGCTGCTACACTTATGTCATTTTCATTTTCAATGTCCTTTTATGGTTTCCCAGCCAATCTCGCAATCCCTCCCTCCCTTCCAACACCCAGCAGCAGCCACTTACCTGGAAAGGAAAGGAAGGGGAAGGGGATGGGAGATTTCCTTAAATAAACAGCAAAACAGAATGACCAATGGAGGGCATAAAAACAGTGGGAGCAGGACCAACTTCTGACATCCTGCTGGCTTCCCCATTGAGTTTCTTTGTAGAAATCTGGCTGGGAGTATTCCCTTCCCCTCCCCTCCCCTAAGAAATATTATCCATAAGTTGAAATCAATAAAGTTGTCTGTAAGGTATTTCTTTTCCTTTAATTTTAATTCAGATGCAATTCAATAGAATTTACTCATAAGTACCCTGTTTCCTTGAAAATAAGACCTCCCCGGATAACAAGCCCAATCAGGCTTTTGAGCGCATGCGCTAAAATATGCCGTCGCCTGAAAATAAGCCCTCCCCAAAACACAACAGCAGTCATGAATAATAATAATATTCATTATTATAAAAAATAATAAGACCTCCCCAAAAATAAGACTAAGCGCTTATTTCGGGAGTCAAAAAAATAAGAGGGACACACGGTAGGTGTATACAAGAGGCCCCCTTAATGATCAAACAGATTTCTTCAGGACAGTCACTTGCGTATAGACAATCTGCACTGTTAAAAAGTGAAGGAAGGAGAAGAGACAGAAACACTCACTGGGCTCATTCTTATGCTGCTGCTGAGCAACATAGCGGAATGGGACAACTCGATGTGGCCAGCTTGAGGCAGCCAGCTCATAGCATCCCCCTCGCCACTGCCAAGTCACCTCTGCCAATTCACTGCTGTCAAATTATTACAGAACAACTCAACAATGGTCAATTTGCTTCAGGGACAACTCGCTCCGGGCATCCGGATGAGCTATATCAATAGCTTATTGCTTCAAATCAGATATGATCAAATGAAATATGTTTAATATGTGCCTAAATTGCAATATGTATAGTGCATCATGGGTTTTCTATTAGAAAGACAGATGCTATCTGAATAGCATCTCTCTCACCTACAATCCTCTGGACACAGAATGAACGTATCTGTATTTTGGATGAATTTAATTTTAATCTGTAGTTGCCATTCGCTTTTTATGAATTCAGGTCTTAATTCCTAGTTCTTGCTGGCAGAGGAACAACAGAAGAACAAATATAAGTAAAATTAAAATATATAGGGTAACCGACAAAAATAGGAATTCCACAAGCAGGAAAAAGCAACACAGGATACGGTTCTCAGGTAACCATATAAAATACAGCAAAATCATACACAACATATCTTAAAAACAAAAGGATCTAACAAGAAAGTATAGTGCTTGCAAGTTAATTTAGCAGAGCAATTCTATTTTGTCTTTATATTATATATGAAGCACATTCTCTTCCCTTAACTCCAAGGGAGAAAGACGTCACTGTGAATGAGAAAAACAAAATTGAAACTAAACTTTGTAATGAAATCTTCCAAAATGATCATACTGGGAATTTAATTTATCAAGAGATCTGGCACATCCTCTCTTTTTTTTAATTGTGCTTTGAAGCTGGGTATATATTTTAAACTCATAGCAGCCATCTTTTTCTTCAGGCTTCAAACCAAAATGCGCCTGGTTTAAGAATCACTTTAGCAAGTTGACTCCTTAAAGCAGCGATAACTGTTTTTCAGGTATGTGAAGAACAGAGGTGGGTTCCCACCAGTTCTAACTGGTTCTTTAGAACTGGTAGTAACTCGGTGATGACGTCATGGAGCCGGTTCCTTCGGTGTCTCCATGGGGGCTGCCATTTTGGATTTTGCTTCTGTGCATGTGCAGAAGCTCTTTTTTGGTTGCTGCGTGCACGCGCTCCAGGCACAACCCTGAGCAAACTGGCAACAAAAAGATCCGCAAGCCACCCCTGGTGAAGAAGCCAGAAAAAAGAAGTGGTCAACTTTAAAAGTAAAAAGAGATGCTGTGTTCATGTCTTCTGGAGGTCCAAATCACTTCTTCCATTTTGAAATGCTTATCATTTACGATGGGCCAAGCAAGGGAAATGGGCAAGCGATACTGAAAGCTAATTGCTGTGACAGCTTACCTCTGGCCTGAATGAAAATTTCACTCTGTCAAGTCTCATTTACTCAACAAATAAAAAGAGACAATGATATACAATTAGTATTATGTTACACTAATGTAAAGGTTAAGCACACATATAATTTCCCCCAAACCATCCATGTAATAAATAAAGGAATGGGTTGATGGCTTCTCATTTCGGTTTCACATTTCTCAGGAAGGATTCTTTATCAGATGTCAGCTGGAGTCATTAGTGAGCACTAATCCTTCTCAAATGACTGTAAAATGAATGTGATCCTTCTAACTTGCAGTACCTTGTAGTCTATTATCACAATTAAAGAGTATCTTCATAAAATTTGATGTACAACGTACCTACGGATTTCTAATTAAAGTACAAATCTTCCTCTATTCCCCTTGGCCCAAAGAGAAAAGGTCTGCCTCAAACACGATGCTAGTTGCATCTCCAAAACTCAGTGAGAATGGGCATTTACAGAAAATTCCAGGCTGTTGGAATGTTATGTTACAAAATAGAAATGCAAAATTACATGAACTTATTAAACAAATGTAGATTGACATGTAATGTTTCCCAAAGTAAAATCTGATCATGTTATATCAACTGTTTAAAAAAAAAGTTCAGTGAGACCACATCAGGGGTATCAAACTCAAGGCCTGGGGGCTGGATTCGGCCCATGGGTTGCTTAGATCTGGCCCCCGGGACTGACCTGGAAACAGCAAAGGCCTTGCCCACAGGGTTGTAGGAGGCCATCGCAGCCAAAAACAGAGCTTGGGACCCTGTTTTCACTCGCAGAGCACTCAGGCCACCATAGGCGCCCCCGACATGAGTGATGTTGAGCCGTCCACCCTGGCCATGTCCAACCCGTTCCCCCCAAAGTCAAACACAATCCTGATGCGGCCCTCACTGAAACTGAGTTTGACACCCCTGCTATAGATAAAAGTGGGCCTTACCCTATTATAAGTTATGCATAAATGGATTCATTTATTGGTCACATTAAAGAACCATGGTGTCCTAACGTGCATAGATTCTGGTACACTGAAATGGTTTGAATTAAATACCAACGCTTCAATAAAACAAGCTACTGTATTGTCTCCCAAAGATCAAAAATGATAATTTATTCTTCCTCCTTTCCATTCTAGGATTGACCCCCTCCCCATTACCAGTTCTAATATTCTTCTACCTGCAGAATACTGCAACGTACAGTGTTTAGACATATTTCAAAACATCAATATTCTAGTCTTAAAAGAGACTAGGTTGTAAATTATCCCTTAATTTATAGGGCGGTTATTGCTGTAGCACTACAAGAATATATTTTATTTTTTATCAGTGAATTTACAGTAGCATTTTTCACAAATTGTGTCCACCACAAATGTGCTCACTTCCTTCATAATATCTAAAAATGGTAGCAGTATATCAATCCATCATCAATATATTTTTCAGAATGACATATGCTGTGCAGATTATTTTTCCTTGATTGAATGTAATTGTTTCTAAATAGGAGATATATAAATTTGTTATCCTAGAAGCAACTGGGCTCTCCATATCAGCTCGTTAATTTGATAATAAATCTCTTTGTATATCTAGCAGTATATCTAAAATATATTTTAAAAAATCAATAGAAGGGTCAATACTAGATCTGAAATCCCCAACATTATATCACTATCTTTTTAGTTAAAATGGTTGAATATGGATTGTAAAGGCATTTATATATTCCTTCCAAATTGGACTGATTTTGTTTGTGTAATGATGAAGAGTGTGATGATAATAATTATTGGCTTTTCTATAGTTTCCTTTTATCTACTTAGCTTTTATTCTGTATTCTACTATTTACTATTTTCCATTTTTAGCATTTTGTTATCATGACATAATTAAATGACATCAAACTGGGACGCAGCACTTAGCTGACCTTGAAAAGCTAAGAAGGATCAGATAAAGTTAATACTTGGACGGGCATTCCAGGCAATGGATTATATTGTGAAGGGGAAAAAAACAGGAAGAAAACATGTCAAATTACTCCAGTATTATAATTAAAATAATTATATGAACACCAGAAGCTAAGTCTAACTTAGAAATCTTCCCTCTCTGCTTCTCTCTCTCTCCTTCCCTCCTTCCCTCCCCCCCTCTCTCTCTGTATTTTAAATATATATCCATCCTTGTAAGGTGTTAAAGATTGGAATTTGGCAGGTGTCCTTGTTAGAGGATACACTGCTGTA
The DNA here is from genome assembly GCA_032467955.1 of Pseudoxenodon macrops. Classification (NCBI taxonomy): domain Eukaryota; kingdom Metazoa; phylum Chordata; class Lepidosauria; order Squamata; family Pseudoxenodontidae; genus Pseudoxenodon; species Pseudoxenodon macrops. The sequence continues at coordinate 2,486 of JANHFT010007047.1, read as the reverse complement.
CATAAACCAAGTGATGAAACAGTACTGAGTGATTAAGTGGCAGTGATTAAGTATACTATCTATAGATCGTATCATTAATTTGCAGAGTAGCTCACTGAAAAAAAGGTAAGTACTCATAAAAGAGCTATCTTGAATTTAGAGGATGGCTTAGTCTAGCTATCAACAAATATTCACAGCAACTAATTGTATCTGCCATAAAAGCTACATTTATTAAAGAAAGTAGACACCGCATGACATCCTAGTATCAAAGATAGTTCCTTACATAAACAGAGAAACAGAATGACCATGGGCAGGCAAAATAATCACTGAGAATGGGAATAACTTCCTATTGGGTTACCAATTGAGTTTACTTGTGGGGAGCTGGAAGAAGGATCAGAAAGTTTCCTCCATCTCTCCCTCCCGCTTTTTCCCTGCAACACCGAGTTTCCTGTTGGCTTCCCCAAGAGAAGGAAGCACAAGAGAATTATCAGACAGACTGGAAGTTTTATTTATTTATTAAATGTATTTACTGCCCATCTCATTGAAAGAGATTCTGGATGGCTTACAGCATAAAACATCCCTAATCTCTTCTTTCTTAAAGAAAGAAAGTTATTTAACTATTGGTAGATCAGGCTGAGTGAGACCATGTGAAGACTTTTCTCCTACATCACTTGCTCTAACCCAAATAGCTCATAAGGGCAAAGAGATGATGAAATTTCCTACAGGAAGAATAGGGGCATTTAAGGAATGATTGACCTTGGTAATAAGATATACAGCTCTTATATTGTTCTAGAAGTTTTGGAGCTTAAAATATTTTGTCTCTTTAAAACTTCATTTTAAAAAAATCAAAATATTTTTCTAAATGATCCAATATGGATTTGGTTCCAATTCACTTCCTGGAAAGAAATCTTTGGTAGCATATAAAACATTCAAATTTTAATGGAACCTTGTCCAGTTCGATTATTTGTATACCTCAAGATTCTACTCATGTAAACTCTTAGACTTTTAAGACTAAATTTAGCATATAGTTTACAACTATGCATTTAGCGGTTGTTCAAAGTTACAATTGCCCTAATAACTTTCACAGCATCACTATGATCATGTGATCAAAATTCAGGTTCCTGATGATTGGCATGTATTTATTAAGCTTACAGCATCCCGTGGGTCACATGTTCACTATTTACAGCCTTACCATTGGCCTCCAACAAGCAAAGTCAATGGGAAAAATGTGGCCCATCGGCTGCCAGCAGAGCTAGCAGCAGACTCAGATGAGGAGGAGGTTGAGGGGGAGCCTGGGCCAGCTTCGGAGCCTTTGGAAGGGTCTGATAAGGAAACAGCATCAGAGACAGAGGCCAAGCCAGGGCCTTCCGTCCTCCCCCAGGTGGAGAGGCAGCTGTCTTTGGGGCCTGAACTGAGCCAGGGAGAAGAACAGATGGGGCCCATCCCAGATGCACGTATGCATTGAGAAGAAAGGAGAGGAGAGCAAAGGAAAGCAATAAACTGGGTCTCAGGGAAAAGCAGACATAGCTAGCAAGCCCCTCCCTAGCTGGAAAATAAATAGTAGGTGTTTGGGAGTGGCCTGTTGTCACAGACAACCATTTATTTTCTAGTACACAGCAAGCAACTCATATTCCATGGCCAGAGCCAGGTTTGTTGGGACTAATTACCTTTGATTTTTGTTTATCTATGTGAATAAACGACTGTTCCTGTTTTGAAAAGGGGTTTGTTCTTACTTGCAAGGACTGGAAGCTGAATGAGCTGAAGCTGAATGAGGAAGCTGAATGTGGAAGCTGCAATGATTTTGCTTAACAACTGTAGGGAAAATAGTTCATAAAATCAGGTGCAATTCACTTGGCAACCACCCTTCTTAGCAATGGAAATTCAGGTCCCAATTGTGGCCATAAATCAAGGACTCCCAACAACAACAATAATAACAATCATACAGTTTATTGATGTTGCTGTACCAGGAGATGTCAGAGCCGAAGTCAAAGAACTGGAAAAAATCACGAAATATCACAATCTGGCCATCGAAACTACAAGACTGTGGATGAAACATGTAACTGTGATACCCATTGTCATCCAGGAACTTGGTACCATGTCCAAGAATTTTACAAAACACATCAAGAAATTGAAGCTTCCTACAAAAAAACCAGCGGAACTGCAAAAAATCCATCAAACTGTAGAAGAAAAATGGAGTTTGAATGATTATGTGAACCAAAGTACAGAAAGATTGCTGCGGGCTGTGAAAACGGTGAACATTATAAAAACAACAGAAACAAAGGCAGAATATAAGGAAAAACAGCTGGATGACAGATTAAATAGCTGGAAAACCAAAACTTTACATGGACAACACTTGAAAAACATCAAAGGAAAATGTGATGACAACCTTACTTGGGCATGGCTTAAGATGGGAACCATCAAGAAAGAAATGGAAGGTTTAATACTCGCTGCTCAAGAACAAGCACTACAAACTAATGCCATGAAAGCGAAGATACAAAAATCCACCG
>JANHFT010007046.1:0-11927 GCA_032467955.1 Pseudoxenodon macrops | reverse complement strand
TTGGTGTATTCGGGTCTTTTCCCATGTAAGATTGAGAGTATCTTGGCGACGTTTCGACGAGGTCCCATTCGTCATCTGGTCCAGAGCGCGCTGTTGGTGAGTGCTTGTGTTCTTCTTTATCACGCTTTGCTCACACAAGCACAAAGCCAAAAGCACCAGCCTGAAGATAACGAGTGGGACTTTGTCAAAACATCACCAAGATACTCTCAATCTTACACAGAAAAAGACACGGAAAAAGACCCGAATACCCCAAGACTTGCATATATATATATATATATATGGACAGAACAAATTTCTGAATACATATGTAGGCAGACCTGTACATAGCTCTTCAAGTTCCTAAGCAGATATTTTCATGTCAATAACAAATTGTTTTTCTAACTGTGGAGAACAAGGGCTGATCAAGAACCTTTCACATAAAAGAGATGCATTGTATTGTTGCATTCTGGTCTACCAGAGTGATGAAATCCAATCACTGGTGAAGAACATATTTTATACACAGGTGAGCCTATGCTCTGTCCTTGACATCTTATGTTAGGAAATATATCTGCTACATCTCTGTCCAGCTGCTCAGGCAGAACTGATTTTTCTCAGCCTGCTTAAGAGACATCAGATGAACTGGAGAATAGCTCTGAAACATTCAGGCCACCCCATCACCTCCCCTGTTTGGTTTAGCACACAAACTTTTCTCTCTTTCCAAGTCATTAATGATAAGAGACATCACTGGGAGATGGGGGTGGGGAAGAGTGCAACCTCAATACTATTTGGTAGATAAACTGTGTATGAAAGACACAGCACAGTATCAGGAAGAAGAGTGGGCAATATTCCAAACTAATTATACTGTTGAAAATGTGAAAAATAAATTCGTGAGAAAGAGACATTGTTCAGAAGATCCACTGATCAACGTACTCTTGAGGTTGAGTTAGGGCTTCCTACTACCTCATTTAATTAACTCAATCTGACTTTTATAGGGGTTTATGTTATGTTTTTCCTTGTTCAGTAAACAAACAGCAGAAAATTAAAACAGGGCAGCTGCCAGCAAATGGTAAATTTAATTGAAAAATAATGAATTGCCATAGGATGCCACCAGGGGTTTTGTCAAGATAAAGTTATTTATCCTGGAAAGCTTCTATTTGCATTTTTTTTTCTGAACTTGAGATATAAAAAAGTAAGGGGAGAGAAGAGAGAAATAAACTGCTAGATACTCTTGGGCTGGAAGCTAAGGGAATAGCCTTCCAAGCTGTGTTACCATGAAATATTTTTTTCTCATTTCCTTGGATATTACAGAATTACAGAATTAGAAGGGATTTTGGAGATCTTCTAGACCAAACCCCTATAGGAGATCCTATAGTATACATTCTGAAAAAATGAATATGTGTGACAAACTTGTGTGTATATTTTATCCGTCTCTTTGTGCCATAAAGCAATACAGAAGGATTAACTGGACTGCACTCTTGTGCCATTTTTCAAATAAAAAGACACCTAAACAGAAGCGTTTAAGAAGTACTTTCTACGTTGCTTTGGAAAGGCAATAAATGGGCAAAACAACCAAGCATCCCTGGGATGTCACCAACCTCTCTTGGAAAAACTTGCACATACAGATAGTTCTGAGTTTGTGATGGCAATAGAGTCTACCATTAAGTTGTATGTCATGACAGTTGTAAAGCAGGCCAATACATGACTGACCTGATTTTATGACCTCTTTTGCAGCAGTCGTTAATGGAATCATCATGGTTGTTAAGTGAAACTGCATTCATTAAGAAAGCTGTCATGACGTGGTTGGAATGCAGTATTGCAGGCTAATTCTGCTGAATACCAGCAGTTTGATTCTCATCGGCTCAAGGTTGACTCAGCCTTCCATCCTTCCAAGGTCAGTAAAATGAGAACCCAGATTGTTGGGGGCAATATGCTGACTCTGTAAACCACTTAGAGAGGTGAAGTGGTATATATGTCTGAGTGCTAGTGCTATTAAGCAAACCCATTGCTCACTGTGGGGAAGTTTTGCTGAAAACTAGAAGTAAGAAGCCGATTTCTGACAAAAACATCATAAATCATGTGACTGCAGGACAGTGCTGGAAATGTGGGCTGGTTTCCAAGGATTCTAAATGTGTTAATGTGAGATGGACAACCATGAGAACCTCAGAACATTATAAAACATTTTGAGGGCTCAATGACAACTTTAAAATGGTCATTTGTAAGGACTTTCTGTATAGTCCATCTTCATTAAGCTGATTACCTCTTAGCCACTATAAAAAATCCACTTATTTGGGAGATAAGGAGATCCTGACTGGTTTCGTATATTGTTCTAAGCCAGGGGTTGGGAACCTTAAACATTGAAAGAGCCACAAAGATCCTAAACAGAAGCCCCTGTTCAATTCTGGAGCTGACCAGAAATCTGGTTCCCCCACCATAGAGTCTTCTCCTAGCGCAGCATCCTTTTTCCTCTGCCAACCAGAAGTCCGGTTCCCCCACCATAGAGTCTCCTCCTAGCGCAGCATCCTCTTTCCTCTACCTGTCCTAACTGAAAGCCCTATCAATTGTGGAGCTGGCCAGAGACAAGGAGCCACAGCAAAGGATGAAAGAGCCACATGTGGCTCCAGAGCCACATTTGATCATGATTTATTAAACAGATGATGACCTGACATAATAAAACCCAAACCCACTGCTGTGTAGCTTAATGCAGTAGGGAAAGTCTGCCCTTCTGACAACATGCTGGGAAAAAATGTTTTTTGGGGGAAAAAAAGGATATTTGCAAATTCCTGTATGAATATTCTGTTCTGGCTTTACAGCCTGAACTAAAATTGAAACATTGGAAAATGGACTTAAGATTGACTTTTGTGTATATGGTTGTATTTGTGTTTGACTGTTTGTATGTCTAATTTTATAAAATAATTTTTTTGGGAAGATTGACTTTCACACACTCTAAGTATCCCAACAACATTCCAGTTCAGAACCAAACCTCCTCATCAGAGGTGGGTTCCTACTGGTTTGGACCGGTTCTATAGAGTAGGTAGTAAGCCGCTGGTGACATCATAGAACTGTTTCTGGTCCGTGGACGCCACCATCTTTTTTGTGGATTTTCTTTTAGGAAAAAAAAATTGTTTGAATTTTTTTCTGTTTTTTTCTTCTTTTTGTACATATGCAGAAGCCAGGTTTCCGGCACTGCCATCTTGTTTTCAGCCTTTTTTTTTTTGGAGGGAGGGGATTTTTTGTAAAAAAAATTGTACTGCACATGCGCGCGCATATGAGGCGCACGCACAGCCACATGGTGCGGCCAAACGGCACGGGAGTTAGAACCTACCCCTGCGCCACATGTTTAGAAATACATTTTAAATGAATCATATTTTTAAACTATTTAAAAGTATTGACATTTCTTTTAAATGTGATGCAGAGATGAAAGGATGGCAGAGCTGCCTAATCCCAAGGAGAGACAGAAAAGAATATATTCACAGGTGAACTGATGCCTAAGCCAGATAGTCAGAAACTGATGGTTCTGCTTTTTCTTCCTATGATCAGCCAGCGGGTTCCAAAATTCTCTTTATGCTGGCGTCAGGATCTCAGCAATGTATCCAAAAGGCAGCAAGAATTGGACCTTATATTTTTAGCTAAACCCAGATTCTCTTTCAAAGATTGGATTCCCAAACTCAATATTTCTCATTTGTTTTTTTTCTTTATATATATAAAAAAAGAAACATGGAAGAATTAAAAACACAAGAAACATATTGTAGTATCATGATATGTATCATTTATTGCAATTTTTTTTAACATAAATTCTTAAACTTGATCATACAAAGAAATATTCATTTAGTCATACACAGAAAATGAATCGTAAGTCTGGAGCAAGCTTATTGTTCTTTATGTAATCCATGTTTTTTTCTTTATGCAATCCTTAATTATTCATAATTCTTACGAATGTTCAGTACGTAATTTAAAAGCACACTCACATTCTCAACCCCTTCTCTCCTTCCCTTGTTTTTGTTTGCTGCAAAAACTTTTCAATATTGTATAAAAAGTAATAATTTCCATCAGCATTTTGCAGAATTAGCACAAAAAAAAAAGCAAAAGCTGGATGCTTCCACAATAGTCTGGGCATAAGACGTGCATCTGTTTTCCATTTCAGTTCAGTTCTGTTTTATTTTTAGCATTTATAAAATGACACATATTTCCCTTACGGTTGGAAATGAGGTGTCTGCTCTTTAATTCAATGGCTTGTTAATATAAGCCATATTTTACATTAGATCCAAGTTTTTGAATTTGTTTTCTTCTATTTTCTCATTGTGTTTTTAAAAAAAAACACAACACAACACAGACAAATATGATAATTTTAAAAAAGAAAAGAAACCATCATCTCATCAAGTAACATCATGGGTTTCAGACTAACCACCACTCAAATTTACAGTATAAAAAAGGGATGCTTTTGCTATTTTTCTGAATATGGACAGGGAGAAAACTATCTTGACTTTAGGTAGCAAAATTGTTCCAGAAGGAGAGAGTCATGGCCAAGAAGATTCACCTTCAGGACTCCTATCAGCTCTTTGAGGTGACCCAGGCAAGAAGTACCAACCATAACTACTAACCTTGCCTTAATTTAAGACTCCAGAAAAAGAGTCTTGGAAGTCAAAAGAGTACTTTTACTCTCCAAAAAACTAGGGAGGATCCCTTCTGAGATGCTTTCTCCACTCTCACCCCTCCTTTGAGCTCAGATTTTGTTTATCAGACTGTTGTCTAGGCTGCAGCTGTTCCCTCCCTTCTCTCAAGGTTATCCCTATATACCACCCTGGAGATTTTAGTTCTCTTTTTCCCCCCTAAAGGTCAAGCTTTCCTTTTTTTGTTAGGGCTTAATGTTGTCCAAATTCTGAAAGAAAGATGTGGAGCTAGTATGCACATGACCGTATGGTTCTCTTGTTGTTCGGGTTAAAATTAACCTTGCATTCCCTTTTCCTGATATTTCTTTTATCCTCAATCTCTATCACAGTCTCCTTTAACAGTTTCCTTTCTGACTTCCAGGAAGGAAAAGAAAATTGTAGCCTTAGGATAGTTGGTAATAATATCTTCAGTGTGTTCTGCAGGGGGACTAAAGTACGGTAGCATTAAAGCAATGCTTAGGAAGTAGAGAAGAGATAGGAGTAACAAAAATGAAAAAAAAAAGATATAGTCATCTGGGTAGCTTAGAACTTAGAACCATACAATTGGACAATGTATTAGCCATACTTTGGCCATAACTGAAGGTTATTTATTATTTTAGTGAACAGATACCATGGTTTAGTTCCACCTTTAAGAGCATATGCTAAGGATGAACCATGTCCATTAGCACTAAATGTACCCTGTGCATAATGAACACTGCCCAAGAACATGTTGCATGCTGACCATTTGTAATCTGATTGCCAGGAAATGAAATTCTCAATGGGACTGTTCAATATTCAATGTTGAACTGATCTAATTCATTTTGTTAATTAAAATGTAGATTATCTACAGATCTGCCAAGGAGAGTAATATGTCCATGGTATTCATTAGTAACTAAACATGACATTTTAGCTCTTGGCTCTGAATATCAGAGCCATGGCAGCATGCCTATGTCTTAAGTGCAACTAGCAACATAGAGAAAATACTCGCTTAATTTCTTAAACTCTGCTATAAAATTATTTCGTTTAGGATTTGCAGACTTGGTCATGTATTAAGCAGCAGTACATGGCAACCTCTAGTGGTGCTCAAAGGCATGGGATGGCTTATGTTTAGGAAGCAGGACAAATACTTACTTCTTTGGTTGGGTAAATCAAATTCAGTGTTTCATTATTGTTGTCTTGAAACCCTGAGAAAACATTTCTGTCTCACCTACCATTAAAAGTTGAGTAATACTTATTTCCACGATATCACACCATTTTCTGTATAGGAACATTATTATTTTCTTCGTGGAAATTTTGCAATGCTTTTCTATACAAGATAATGACCCTGATATGCAGATTCTTTGTGAATTACTAAAATTCACCGAAGAATATGAATTATTATTTAAAAAGGAATTTGGAATAGCATTTATTTCTGCTTGTTGTTGTCAATGGTCTTTAATAGAACTAATGCAGAGGTTTATCCTAGAATTGTTTGAAAAGCAAGATTTATAATCCAATGAAGAAACTCAGGCATTATTATTAATCACATTTATTACATTTGACAGCTGGGTAAACTGGTGATATTCATCTCACGTGAAAGTCTGTGAGACTACACAACAATTTGTATTTTGCCATCTCACCACTCCGTAGATCTTCATAAGATGTATATTTCTGTAAGCCATTATTATGATTTACCTATTTATAAAAGAATTAAGAAGATACTTCAGTGGATTTAATGTTCCACTTTAAAAAGTGAATTGTGTGCAAAGTTATGAGCCTTCAATAACTTTGGGTATGTACCTATCACTTTAATATATATATATATATCTGCAAGTTACATGAATTTTATGGCACTGTCTAGCTTTGATAAATGTGTTGTTAATAATCACTATTTACTAGACTTTATTACCTATGTAAGAGGTAGGCATGTATTATTCTGCGGTCGGAGCACAATAAACATGCTTTTTATAATTAGTTGGTACTTCAATAATATATAATAATTTTCTTTTGGAATATGACTTCAGACACAGTGCACATACTCAAAGGTGCTGTGAGTTCCATCTGCTTTCAGGACTATGTGGGAAGGGGAAAAAGAGCTATTGGTTACCTTAATGAAATACGATCTGTAGAATGCAATGCTCCACATTAAGCTTTGATTTAACATTTGTTCCCCATGTATGACATCCTAATGTACTTATGCTGCTTTTATATTCCCAGTTCAAACCTGGAGGAGGAGGAGGAGAAAGAAGCTGATCTATCCCCGATAGCCTTCTCATTGATCTTCAGCATTGACTGCCTGAGGACCTACTTTAGTGGTTACCATGGTAAAAAAATAAATAAATAAAATTCTAGATTGCTTTCTTTAGGGGTTGGGAAAAATAGAATCTCCTAGGCTTGGCCTTTGCATATTTGCTGCATATTCTATGACCCTTACTTTCTCAAAAACTATTAAGTGTAACCTACGCCAAAAGCTTTAGGCTTAAAATATCAGTTTCACTGTAAGTAGGTAATAACCAAAGTTCTTCTGATTGTAATGGCAAACCATCATTCTTGGAGATTTAACTACAGAGTTAGAAGTGGGAGCTTCAGCCTTGATCTCTTTGCTGTGGTTCGTGTATTAATGCAATGGCAGGGGATCACACAAAACATTAGAGCCTTAAAAATGTAATAGCGGGGAGATTTAGAGCTCATAGCTAATTAGAAGCTCTATTTTCATTTTATTTAGCAACTGGGGATGTTTAGGAAGATTTTTAGTATCCATTTTTTTGGTTCTTTGGTATGAGATTTTCTACTTTGTAAAATGTTGTGAGCTATTTGTTAGGCTATTAGATAACCAGAAGCACAGGGGAAGGTTCCAGATCAACCATTATAATTTACTTGCCATAAAGTGTGAATAGGAGCACATCCAAATATGTATTTGAGACTCTGGGTAAGAAAGCAAGCAAGCTCAGGGTGGTTTATATATGATAGTTTTTTATGTCCTATGGATGCAGTCATGTAGAAATTAAGAACCAGGTATGTTTCTATGCCTGAGAAAAGGGAAGATGTGCAGCTCAGTTTTTGAGCATTCTGAGTGTCACAATGTATTAGGGAACTACAAGGAGTAACTCTTGCAGAGTTCAAGTGGTTTTAACTAATCTGCACTCACTGACAATTATTTCTCTTCTTCATGACAAGTTTGTTTAGGGAACTGGGGTGATTACCTGACCAGGTTCAAGCTATTTGTCTGAAAGCTTTCCATCCTAGTTTTAATGACTGACATATTGCAGATGTAGGAGTTGGTGCCTTTTCCATCCAAGACAAACAAAGGTCAGAATGTTGTGATGAATAGCAACATCTGGAGGTCATGTCCTTTCTCTTGAACTTCCTATGTGATACCCTTGATGACTCTTTCAGAAATGTCAAATCAAAATGTCCTATAAGAATAGAGAGGTTTCTTTTCCCTTATACCTAGAGACACTAAATACTTAAAATATTGAAACTATATCTCACAGCCCATACCCCGTATTCTATATAACTTGAGAAAGCTAAGAGCAGTTATATTTCTTCCTTAGAACCATTCAAACACATAACTTTATTTCCAGGTCCAAGAGACTGCTTTAAATAGCTGAATTGCTACCTAAATTATTGACAAATCTATTTTTAATTTAAAATTAAACAAATGTTTGGCCAACTTAAACCATGATAATAGTACAATCTTTGTCCTCTAATGACTAACTGATTAACTCTTCAGTGAAAGTTTTGCCTCCTCTCCCTCAATAGTTGCTTTACAAGTTATGGTTGTCCACCAATAAATATTTCAAATAAGAATTCAATTGTATAAAATACATTTATCTGAAAGGTCCTTCATTCTTTGGATTGAAAGAAAGATAAGCTGATTTTTCAAAAACACTCACTATATCTCATTGTATTTTTTCTCCCTTTGATTTTCAGAGTTCTAAACTACCAGATCAAATGTTGAACTGCAACCTGGATTTTAGGAATTCAAATATGTCATCCCAGTTTTTACTTCTGTGATTGAAATCCGAAGACTGGACAATAGTTTCAGTTTATCAGAAGTCCTAGGCCACTGCATCAGGAATCCTAGTCTCTTGATTCTTGTCCAGTTTAATACTTTGAGCTATTTGCTATAGCATTTAGTTCCTTTGATTTAACATTTTCCTGCTATTCTTCATTCCCAAAATGTGCACATCTTCATGAAACATTATGAAAAGGAGACAAAAGAAATCTTGTATGTATAATCTTATCATTTGCCAAACTATGTTCCATTTAAGTGCAATGTTAAAATATCACATAGATACACAAAGTAAAAAGGTACTGTATAAATTTTAGATTGGTTAGCCCCTGGGGTGATAATTTTGTACACTAGAAAATGCTATAGTGCATATAGTGCACTATGATTACGTTTGGCACATTAGCATCAGGATTGGAAAGAGGGCACTATGCAAATAAATTGAAATAAACTAATTGCTGTGGCAAATTACATACATTGTTCTTTTACAAGTAATTCTATGAAATTTTAATTAAACTGCAGTTCAAGAGGAGGCAAATACTGTATGAGAATGGAATACTGCTCATTGCTTTAAATGTGGTTCACTACATAAGCAAATAAATATATAAATATTCATATTCATGGGACTTTCATAATATTTAATATAGTCTTGGCATCTCAGCATAGACCTTGTCATACATGGACATTTGCTTATTACAGATAACAATTGCTTAATACAGTAAATTGCTTATTACAGTAAATAATAAAATGACAAAAGTTATTTTCTTGTAAAATAACCAGTTCTTTTCTTATGAAAAGAATAGTTCAAAGTTAGAAATCACAACTATAGCTTTCCTTTGGTTTAATATTTTCATATGATAAACTCACTTCCTTTTACTTTTTTCCCCCTAATGAGAGCCAATTTAGAGGCCTTTAACGAAGTTAAAAAAAATATTTCTACAGCTGAAACAAATATTTAGAGCAACATTTGAATGTGCTCCAAATTTACTGGTGTTCATTTGAATTTCAAATTATCTTAACATTTACAAACTCCTCATTCAAAGTTCACCAAGGAGTCTTGCTCTAAATAGTATGTGAAAACGTATTCTATTATTCTGCATTTAAAAATACGATCTTATCTTGTGACCGAATGATAATTTCTGTATCTTTGAGCCACTGACACCAAAAATATGTGCTTTGATTTACATGGATGCTGCTGCAGTGAATTGAGGCTAAGATGAGATTTACCTAGAAGCCTTAAGGAACATGAAATACATAAGCAAAAGAGATATTTTGAAAAGAGCATACATGTGTTTCATATATAGGGTAGCATGAGTGAGATAACATATTTGTTATATATAGAAGAATCTGTTATATTAGAAGATTGGATGACACATAAAGAAATTTGAAGGGTCATACTTTATGCAGTTCATCTAATATTCTTCATAATTGTTGGCCAGCTACTTTGAAAGCTTGTAAATGTGACTTATTATAGGAAGAAACTCTCTAAGACCTGATATTCAAAATCATTCAACTGAACATTAAGATTTTATTTAATCCTCACTGCCCATGCCTATCAATTTCCTATCCATTGATGAATTTGTACCATCCCATTTTATAACCATCTATGTGGGCCACCTTTCTCTACAGAATGTTCAATTTATCCATTCTAATATCCTTAAAGTGGCCTTTGATTGAAACCAAAGCTTGGTAAACACCGCACACATCTTGCGGCTATCACTAATACTAGAGAAAGTTTGTTTTGCCCAATTGCAGCCAACATAACAGCTGTCACATTTAATGGTATCTAAGGAAAATGTTAAGTTCTTCTGTCCAGCATGAACAGCTGTTTGTAATAAACATATCACATAAGCATGATGTGATAGATCCATAGTTGTTCATAACTAAACTTTAGCTATAACCCTTCTATTGCAGATTGTTCAACTGCTCTGTTTATAGTAGATCAGAGGATGGGCCATTGGATGGATTGTAGTAACATCGTTAGCATATTATTTTACAACTCCTCCAAGGAGGCACTGAACATCATTCAGTTACTGGGATTATAAAATAGATGGTAGTGATGAGGACGATAGCAAGAATAATTTTAATGTTGTATGAACATTTGTGGGTCTACAGGCAGCACTAGTCTTGACCAAAATCCATGTGATTTTGGCTCTTTCAGAAGTAGCATACTGTATTCATACTGATGAAATGCCTAATAATTGATCACAGTTTTAACTTTCCTTTTGATAAAAGAAAATATAATTACATATGTCTCATGATCTGATCATGATCTTAATGAAGTCATATTCCTAGACCATGTTCACACAATAGTAATATAGTTTATAATCATGATTTAACATCATTTTCAAGGAAAACTCTTTTGGTGCACTATATTCATTAACAACTGTCAACTATTCTAAGATCAGGAAGTCATGGTCCTATTTTAAAATACAGCCAAAGGGATCCTAAAGCATACAATTTTTGATTGATTACCTCTTCATTTCCTATCTCTCTCTACTTATGACAGATCAACTAAATTGTATTATTTCTTTAATTTATTATACAAAGGCTGACACACTCTGTAGAAAGATGTACATTTTATTTCTTGAATAATCTTGCTTTTGGCAATTCATACTAAGACTTGGAAAACACCTCAAAAGCAATTTGATGATAATTGATTATTTGAGCTGAAAACAAGGAGCAACAAATATTGTCTAATCACCAAACTATCTTCTCATCTGTTTTCTGTACAAATAAATTGCTTGCAGCTTTTCCTCTGCATCCTTAGTTCATGTTGTGTATATTTGTTCGGGTTTATTAAAAAATAATAATTCGGAGTAATCCTTTTGAGTTACAGCTACAAAGCCATCAAATTGGCTTTCTACTTAAAAGACCTTTCAGGGAAAGACTTCATGTTTTCGTGAAATGTGAATTTCTACACAGAGGTAATTTACAAAATTCACAAATGTCACTTCCTGAGAATTATTATTTTTTGACTGAAAAGGAAAAATCTAAATGTCTATATTTTTGCTTGTAATTCTTGGACTGTAATTGTACATGGGAATGACACGAGAGACTTGAGGAAGGTCAATGACTAGACAAGTACATCGCAACAAATATCTCAGCCCACAGAGAGAAAGTGATGTAAGGATGCCAAAAGGAACACTCCCTAGTTTTCTACGAAGTAAATGTAAGGAGAGAAGAAATGCCTCCAGACTTGCAAGATTCTCTTACTGTGCAATAGCAGTAGCATTTAGACTTGTGTATTGCTTCACAGTGCTTTAAAGCTCTCTCTAAGTGGTTTACAGAATCAGCATATTGCCCCCCAA
>JANHFT010007044.1:51495-69207 GCA_032467955.1 Pseudoxenodon macrops | reverse complement strand
GTTGTATGTGTATAAAGTATAAAAGCAAGCTCACCCGGTCACCTGACCTCAAGCCACGCCCACAAAGTAAGCCACACCCACAGAACCGGTAGGGAAACCTTTTAGATTTCACCACTGATTTGATGTTATCATATTTCATATAATTTTAGTGGTTGCATTATAATTTGATAAAGACTGTATCATGGACCTCACTTATATGTATTAGGTTGTTTTTAAAAAATGTTTAAGAAGAAAATGTATTTTTGTCTTAAATTTTACTTCTATGTGGATGATCTCAGTGTAGGGCAGTAAGGCTGTGGGAACAGCACAATTTAAGAGACTTCTAACAAAGTAAATAGGTAATGTTTAAAACTTTACACAAGTGGTGTTCATTTTCCTGGGCATTTTTTTCTCCTTGGCCATGGATTCTTCTATTTCACAGTTGAATGGTCTGTCTGTCTATTTGGCCCTAGCATCATGGACTAAAATCACTTACGTCTGTCTCACAAGTTTAAGATTACATTTTGGCTTGCTCTTTTGAGCTTGGATGTGAATGGCAGTTCATTTGGCAAAAAAGATGGAGGAGAGTCAGCTGTTTCCTGCTTCAGGGGGGCTCAAATAATATCTACAGCTTGTACTTTGAAATGTGTGCTAGTCAGAAGACAATCTCTCTTTTTCTCTCCCTCTGTAGCAGAGTCAAAATCTCCAAGGAGAAATATTAGCCAGATGAAGGAAATGCCAAAATATTTGGGTTTTCAGAAATGTCAAAATACGACAAATTCACCATGTCTTTATTGTGTTCCCCAATTTAAGTTATATCCCACAAAATTGATATTTTGCAAGAGAAAAGAAACACACAATGTAATATCTCCCATGTCTCTTCAGCAAAAATATCTCAGCTACATACATACATCTGCATTCAGGCATAAAACCAACTAGCTAATCCTTCTCAGCAAAATTGTGCCCATCATTCAGTAACTACAAATATATCCATTGCCAGCAGTGGATTTCACATTTTGGAGAGTCCCAGCAAGTTAAAATTAGTATTTTAAATGCTAAATTCATTGTCTCTATGCATTTAAAAAAAGGAGAAAAAGAAAAGATGGCTGATTTCCCTGTGTTAAGATCATTGGTACCGTTGATTAAGAATCCTAAATTGCAACTTGTTTGTTGGAGATAAATGTTATGAAAAGGAATGCAGTAAGCACTGTTCTTCTGCTTGATGTTGCAAACATAAAGCAATATATCGAGTGAACTGCTTTTTCTTGAGCTTAGAGAAGGGTAGTGCCAGAGGAAAAGGATAGATGGTTTTACTTTTCTTCTGCATTTTTTCACACAAAACATCAGCCCCATACAATGGTCCACATGGTCTCAGAAAACCCACATTAATGAGGTTGCATGGACAGAATGCAAGACTGTCCCGCTGAACTGATAACATTGCATGTAGGTCTGTTATTATTATTGAAGTAACTTGTACAAAAATTATAGGCTTAGAGAAGTCAGTCCACTCATTTGTCACTGAACCGTCATAATTCAAAAATTAAAATTCCTTCCCATCCCCTCAAATCCTAACTTCAAAATGGACCGAAATCCTTCTGAAATCAACAGAATGCTTGCTCCAGAACAGGGACTTTGAGTCTTCTGCCTTTTTTTACAGAACCTCCATGGTGTTCGTGTCATCATCAAAGCTTCAAGGATGGAAGTAAGGTTTCTAAAACTTTCTCAGCTTCTTGATCCTAAAGAAGGAAAGAAAAGAAAAAGAATTAAGCTTATGTAATTATGCTTTAAGAACCACCCAGAGCTGCTTGAAGCCAGCACCAATTTCTGCATCAAAACAAGAGATTATGTTCACTGTTAATAGTGCAGAAAGGATTACTGGTTCATTCTTCTTCCAAATGCAATACAAAAACAAAGTAGGGGAAAGGGAGAAGACCCTACTTTTATACTATACGATACTTTTCCCTTTCCAATTTCCTTCTAAAGAAGTGTAATGAAGTGTTATCTACAATTCTAATGGCTTTTAATTAAAGGTTTTCATCTTCCAGCAGTCGCCTTTGGAGGTATTTCAGTGAACCCAACATTCCTGAGGCTTGAAGTTTCTAATTCACATGTTCTCCCAATCCTTTGTTGCTGTTAAACACAGATACTCAGAGGGACGGCAGCTTTGTTGGTTTTACAGCTGCTCTACACCTCTGTGCGTTTTGTTGTTCTTGAACTTCAAGTTCAGCTCCCACAAAGCTGGGTGGCCTTTGGAAATGAAATTGTATTAAGTGACACATCTCTAAGCAAAACTTTATTTGCACAAAGTCTTTTTCTGTCTGGTTTAGATTCCATAATTGTATCACCACAAATTTGCACACAGTGTAGTTGAAAACAAGAAATTCATGTAAGATATTTATCTATACACTTAGTCCTCATTTAATGGCAGCATAATTAGCAACCCTTCACAGTTACAATGGTAAGGACAAACTACAGTAATTTTGTGACCAATATTTGAATGTACAACCTTTGCAGGTCTGTAAATCAAAGGAAAGCTGAAGATTTTATCTTCCTAGGTTCAAAAAATGTATGGAGTTGGTGAGGATAGCTATGTCATAAAGAGAGATCTGCTTTCTGGGGGAAAGTAAATGACAGATTTTGACAAAATATACACTATGCATCTAGTCCTCGACTTACGACCACAATTGAGCCCAAAATTTCTGTTGCCAAGCAAAACGTGTTAAGTGAATTTTGTCCCATTTTGTCACTTTTCTGGCCACAGTTGTTAAATGAATCACTGCAATTCTTACATTAGTCACACAGTTATAAAGTGAATCTGGTTTTCCCATTGATTTTGCTTGTCAGAAGGTCACATGACCTCAGGACACTGCTATAAATATGAGTCAGTAGCCAAGCTTCTGAATTTTGATCAAGTGACCATAGAGATGCTGAAATGGTTGTAAAAAGTGAAAACTGATCATAAATCAGTTTTTTCAGAATCATCGTAACTTTGAACGGTCACTAAATGAACTGTTGTAAGTCAAGGACTACTCATAAATGTATGGCAATAAAAATATGACTTATCAAGGCCACGATTTCCCAGCTGAAACATACAGCCATGAAAGTCAGACCATCAGAACTAAGAAGAACTGGTACCCTTGAATTGTGGTGCTGGAGAATATTACTAAAACATGCTGGCCTGCAAGCAGAACAAATCATCAATATAAAAACTCATTGAAGTAAAATCTCCTCATTGGAAATATTAATAACAAAGGTAAAGCTTAAGTATTTTAGATATTTCAGATGCATAATCTGAAGGCAAAAATAATTTGAGAAGACCTTTATACCTGGAAAAATGAAAGACAAATGAAAAACATGAGAAAAGGCAGGAACTATGTATGGTAGACTTGTGAGAAAGCTAAAAAAATGTGGACACCAATTCATATAATGATGCAACGAATTGTAAAAAATGATATTGCAAAGAACCCAGAACTCTTTTTATTAGGACTTATAGGCAATGAATTAGAAAAATATTCATGGTAGACTGATTTTGTATATGGTCACTACAGCAAGATTATTTTATGTATAATGATGCAAAAACAACAAAATCTTCACAGTAGAAAAATGGGTTGTGAAAATGTCAGAATTCACAGAAATGGTAACATTGACCTGTCTGGTCAAGAAAAAACAATAACAACTTTCTTGTCTGGAAAAAGTCTGGAAACATTTTTTGCTGAAAGGAGAAAGAAAGGACACAATGACTTATGGGGTTGAAGGTTAAGTAAGATATTATATATCTAAGAGGGAGGAAGGACTATAAAATTGTAACTATTTGTTGAAAGGCCAAAAGTTGTATTTCTTAGCTTTAGTTTTTTCTCTCTCTCTCTATTTTTTTCTTTTGATTTGTCTTTTACTTTATGATAAAAAAAATATAAATAAAAGGAAAGGACCTGACAAAAAAATAAGGGTGTCAGATACTATTACTTGTGACACAAGCATGAACTTACAATAACTTTTTTTTTTTTTTTACCAGAAACTAATCCTGGCAAAATAAGAGTCAGAAGTGACTGAAGTGACTGAACAACAAATTTAACGAATTCAACGAACAACAAAAACACTACTTTAAAATAAATATAAGCATTCATGTACAAGCATAAGAAGGTCTCTGTTTGCTGCAAATGTCAGAAATGTCAATATTGGGATTTATCTGTCTGTTGGGAAGTATCAGAGAACTTGGCACCGTACTCGCTAGAATTAAGTAGCAGAAAAAACATGTTGTCATTGAGCATGAAGAAGGTAGTTTTCTTCAAGTTGAGATTAACTCCTAATGACTTCACAGAGGCAACCAAGTGGTTTTCTTGGCAACAATATGGACATCGGTTGTCACGGCTGACTTCGGAGATACATTTTCCCAGTTTAATTTATTATGCTGGGATCCCTGGAGTTCTTCTAAGTCTTAAACAAAAACAATATTGCTTAACTTTAGAGTAAGTTAAGGCCCATGTGCTGCCATTTTCCAAGGATAGTTGAACACCAAGTATTATTTATATTGGAGGCCAGTATTAAAGCTTCATGTCTTCAAATGTAAGCTGAATAGATAGTTGCAGGTAAACAATAAAAATAGCTAAGCAATAACATATCAATGCTGGAAAGGAACGTATAGTATTCATTCCCAACCTCTATCTTCATTGCACAAAAGTTATACTGCATATATTGCCTAGTTAAAAGTGTTAGGTAACTATATCACAATGAGATATAATTTCTATGATTCCTTATCTCCCTATTTTTAAAGTCATTTTAAAGCATGGTGAATCAGTGGGCTTAATAGGGTTAATTAACCATTTTCTCCCACAGAGTAATTTCTAAATCAGACAGTGATAATTTCAAAATTAGACCACAGCAATCAGAGTCACCAGCTGGACTGCAAATTGTCTAGTTCAAAATCAAATTAGACATTAGCCCTGTGATTGTATCATCTACTTAAGTATAATTTCATAATATTGGATTTTACACATTTTCAACATTGCAATCGCGGACATCAGAAGTTCTTCTGTTTTCTTATGCCTTATTTTGCAAAGCTTTGAACACATAACCTCCCTTCCTTTCGTTTCTAGATCTTCCTCTATAGTGTTAATGAACTCAGTTTACCAAGTATTTCTTCTCTATAGCTTGACTGAAATGAATCAGAGCTGCTGAAGACAGACAATGTCTTCTGACAGTTGACAGAAAGTGGGGAAAGTAGCCGTGGGAAAATAATCCTTTTCTTCCTTCATCAGAAGATGAATGCACAACCTTCAGACCTACCTCTTTGGTGGCTGGCAGAATGGATAACGCTGTTTCACAGCAACTCAGGGCATTGCTCCTCTGGCCCAAATCTTTGTAGCACTTAGGTAGAAAGAAGGACAAGGGAAAAAAATATATATATATAATGGGTATTTAGTGACCAGAAATTAGTTTTGCATTCAAAATCAAACATGAGAAAAGAAATTAAAGTAGAGAAAGACTGCAATGCCCCATACCTTTGCCAAATACATATAGTTGCATTTAGAATATCTGGGATGTATTTCTTCAGCCTGAGTATAAGGACAAAAGATAGAAAGATGAGAATGTCGTAGCAATACTAGGCATATTTCCATTTAGCTATTGCTTTCATGCCCCAAACCTTCAAAATATTTTGGAACTGCTCATATGTCTTCACAATGCCAGTCTACATTTCTGGACCTGAACAGCTCTCCCTTGAGTTCCTAATGGTTGAAGATACAGACAGGCAGCTAGTACTATGCTCTCATTCCTATTGTTACTTTGCTGTCTCTGTTTTTACAGAGAACAATATTGAAAAGTATTGATAAAAACCATTGTTTGGTCCAAGTTAGATGTTTTGGCATTATGTGGCTTCCCAACTGCAGAGAAGGAAGAGAGCCATGGACCTTAGAAAAGGAATTCCCATCAGTGAGAATTAACTTGCTCCCAAGCTTCAGAGGAGTTGCTATGTTGAAAATCAACAGAATTTGGGTGATCCATGATGACCCCATAGAAGTCAAAAAGCTCAGCTACTGAGCATGGCAAGGGATCATAGATCTAGATCCAATCCAGAACTGATGACAAAGCCTCAGGTGCCAATTCTCCAGCATATCAATGACATGATTCTTATAAAGCAAATAAATCTTTCCAAAACTTAGCCAGTAAGGTTGTGGACATCCGTAGGGTGTGGTTCATCCAAGATTGAATCCAGCAACATACAAAGACTGTACCTGGAGCGAGCAAAAACTAGACATTTCAGTCATGTAGGCACGATATAGCCTCCACAAGTTTGACACTTCCGCTGCCGTTAGCCAGCAGCTCACCTACCACTGAACGATTACAGCCAATTCAGTGAGCAGGAACAGACTTAATATCTGTTCGGTTTTTACCAACTGTTGAAATAGTATACCTTGTAGGCTGGTGGGAGGTGGAAGGAAGGATCTCAGCGAGCAGACAAAATCATTTTGCAAGGCCCATTCTTCTCCCATGATCTTCATATCCTTTCTTATCAAAATCATTCAATAGAGACTGCTGGACTATTTGTACAGTATATCACTTTCAGGAAGGGATCCAAAGGAGACAAAGAACAGGGAAACTGTCTGAAATCTAGGCTTGATCCATTATTTCTGCTTCTTAACTAGCACTAAGAATTAAAGTGAAGACCTTCCCTCCCCTCCAAAAAATATGAAGTAACAAAGAGGGGAAAAAAGGGGGGAAGCAGAGGAGAAGGGGATGAAAGCTCTAATCTCTTTAAGGCATTTGTGCTCAGCAGCAATTATTAAATTGCTCAGACACACTTCCTGTGTTTAACTAGTCAAAGATGACAGCAGGAGCTATTCCCACAGGAAATGCTCATAAACAACTCTAAGGATGGAATTCAAAGAGCTGAATATTTAATTGCAAAAAAAAAAAAAAAAAAAGCAAGGTAGCAGATCCTGAAATTCAGCTTAGGTGAACAGGAGTGGTCACTTTTCTAACGATATTGTCTGAAAAACCTTTTGAAGAGTTGTCGACTTTATAGCTCCTGAAAACAATTTGTCAAACAAATTTCTTGAGTGCCAGCCAGTTGGCAGCCAGAGAGAGGAGAGAATATTGTATCTACCTTCAGAAAATTCTGCAAAGCTTCGTGTATTGTTGAAGTTGGCGGAGTCCCAAAAAGAGCAGCAGATACCTTTTTCTCGATCCAAGACAACTGAGCGACCTTTGGAAACCCCAACAGGAAGAAGGGAAAGGTGGGGGAAAAAGTAATTTAGTATGTTTTGGGGTATCAAGACAAGTGTCATGAAAAAATATCTCTATTAGGGGTCCCCAACCTCAGGACCACGGACCAGTACTGATTCGTGGCCTGTTAGGCACCGGGACGCACCACTGGAAGTGAGCAGCGGGCAAGCAAGTGATGCTTCATATGTATTTGCAACTATTTCCTAGCATCACTGTCTCAGCTCCACTTCAGATCAACAGACATTAGATTCTCATAGGAGGCCGAGCCCTACTGTAAATTAGGCGTGTGAGGGATCTAGTTCCATGCTTCTCTTCTTCCACTCTCTCCCCTCCCCCCACCAGTCTGTAGAATAATTGTCTTCCATGAAACTGGTTCCTGGTGCTTAGGGACCACTGATCTCTATGATATGTTTTTTTTAATTAATTTTGCTGGACCTTACATTTCCCCCTTATTTTTAAAAGTATTTTAAGCCTATTTGGGGACAGATCCTATACTGTTCATTTTTTTTCTACTTGCAACTGACAGAAAAGCATTCTGCCCATTTTTAAAATTATCGCACTGCTGTATTTTTTTTTTTATGGTCACAGGGCTGCACTAAAAAGATTACATGGTTGCATGTAGCATAGGAGAGTTTAAACACTTGGACTACCAACTTATTTATATATTACTATGTTTGCCTTTGGGATTTTGGACTAAGATAAGGAAGAATCCAAAAACGTCTCAGAACAAGGCTGATTGTATTCCATTTACAAGAAGGATAGGCTGCATCATGAATACACATTTTATGTAGTTATTGAAATGATTTGCCAAAGGATGGAAACCTTGTAAAACAGAGCCCTTTCTCACAACACCTTTGTAAGAAAAATGCAGTCAAATTCACGACTGAAAGAGTCAAACTTTTAACAGACTTTTACTTTTTGTACAGATAATCCTTGCCTTATGACCACAACTGTAGCTAGAACTTTCAACCCTAAGAGATGCAGTCATTAATTAAATCGTGCCCAATTTTACCATCTTTTTTGCCATTGGTTGTTAAACGAATCACAAGGTTGTTAAGCGAATCCAGAAAAATCCAAGATGGCGGCGTCCATGGAGACACCGATGGAACCTGCTCCGTGACGTCACCACAGAGTTACTACCAGTTCTATAGAACCGGATAGAACTGGTAGGAACCCACCTCTGGTACATTCCTGCCCTCACGTTCTATACCCATTTTGACTTAGGCTGCTAAAGAGATCAAAACACCGAGTTTCCGCCAATGCCCCTGGTCTGCAGAGGCATTATGAAATAGGCATAGTCCTTATAAACCACAGGTTTAACACTGAGGAATGCTAGACCTGTTTTTAAACGTATTTAGCCATTTTTTGAAACAGAAGTCTTTTATAAATCAATAATTGTGTCTTAAAAATAAAAGACTAGTGTCCTGGTTGATTTAAATGGTCAAAGAGAGTTCTCACAAATGAAGGCAAATTCATTCATTTGTTCAGAGAGAGTTCTGCCAGCTATTTACTACTGTTTATGTTACAAATAAGTGCATTTCTGCTGTTTTGAATAACTAGGCATTTTACATGATTGCCCTTTTTAATGGTTGTGTGTTGTTCTGCCTACCCCAGTACTATTTTCTGTACTTTATGGGCTACTCTTGCTGACATTATCTGAGATACAGTGAAACTGACAAGAATTCTGCCTATTTCATCTTTTGGTCTCAAAGAGGAGCCACTGGCATAGGCTAAATCTGACCATTTCCTGCCAACACTGACATTTCCTTGAATCAGTTCATTTCCCTTTACTCCATCCCTCATAAGGTGCTAACAAAGGAATAGAATGACCACTCTTGATCCTCTTTGCAATTTCCTTGTAATGCTATTTCTTTGACCTGTTAGGGTATTTCTCAGTGCATGTCCATCACTCTTCTGGAAGAACACTACCTAAAATAGTCTGGGCAACAGTCTACACATAGAATAGAAGGGGATAGAAAGAAACAGATGTGACTTCTTCACACTTCACCCCTCATTTTGGACACGGCTAGAGGGTTCTTCCAGAAGAATGTTAGACATAAACAGCCTGGACATTTCTGTACTATGGGGAACCTCAATGAAAGAAATGTGTAATTCAAGCAACTTGAGAGTGAGTAAAAATCTCCATTCCAGGCTTCAGTCATAGTATGCTCACCTCACATTAAAAACACACTGGGGTGAAGGGCAAATGCAACTCAACTGATCTGGCAATTGCTACACCGGAGCTGCCGTACATTAAAATTGTTAGGACAGCATCAGACTCTGACCATGCCACTGAAGAGGAAGGGGGCTTCAGGCATCATGACCATGCAATTGATGTTCTGCCAACTCAAGGGCAGGACAACGTAGCTGTGAGGAAGAACTTTGGAAAATCAGAGACCTTTGGACCACACTATTAAGGTCATTCCATCCAGATGAAGCATATACGGATTGTTGGAAAAGTAAAATAAAGGGAAATACTGTTTCTATAATATACTAGAAACCATTCGTATTTTTATGCACATATTGGCAAGCATGCATGCACACTTGGATTACCACAAATTGATGGCTCACAAACAAGTTCCATCTGTGATACTGAAGCACACAGGCTTCTAGTTTTTCCATGTGGGATCTGAAATCAGCTTCTAAGACTTGTAGCTGAATTGCAAAACAAAGGAACTCTCTGGGGCAATATACATTTTCTTGCAAAACTTAATAAGAACTGATATAGAGGATTTCAGTTTCACATTTTCGTTTGGATGTGAATTTGGTCTATATTGCTTAATAATCCTTCTTTTCCCCAAAGGTCCTGTTTGACTTGACTCTAGTATATTTTAAAAATAAAATTAAAGCACTTTTAAAAGAAATGTTATTACAACTGTAATTTAAAAAGGTCATATTTTAAGAGTTGGAAAGGGCCATGTAGACCATTAAGTTCAACCTCCGGTGAAGGAATCCAATTGAAGTATTCCAGACTCTGTGGCCTTGACGTCAAATACTGTACACCCAACCAAGGGAACTCCTCTAGGTAATTGGCTTTGCTGCTAAACTGATGTTATTGTTGGGATTTATTTGTCTAATGCTCAGCTGAAATCTACCTTCTTGTAATTGAAACCCATTATTCTATGACTTACACTACAGAACATGAGATGACAGCCTTTTATATAAAGTACTATCAAGTTCCCCTCTCAACCTTCTCAAGGCTAAACATGCCATCTTAGAAGTCATAGAACTCAAAGGGATCTTGGAGGTCTTCTAGTCCAACCTCCTGCTTATGTCATTCTGGACTTTTGGACTTTCTGGACTTGTCCAACTTTTTTTCTTGAAAATCTCCAGTGATGGAGCACTCACATCTCCAGGAGGCAAGCTCTTCCACTACTTAATTGTTCTCACTGTCAAGAAATTCCTCCTAAGTTTCAGGCTGAATCTCTTTCTGAGAAGCTTCCATTCACTGCTTCTTGTCCTGCCCACAAGTGCTTTGGAGACCAGCCTGACCCCTCCTTTTCTGTGACAGCGCCCCAAGTACCAGAAGACAGCTATCATGTCACCCTAACCTTCTTTTCAATAGGCTAGAGCTAGACATAACCTAGTTCCATTAACTATTCTTCATATGGTTTAGTTTCTAGATCCCTTATCATCCCTTTGTTGCTCTTCTCTGCACCATTTCTAGAGTCTTAGCATCATTTTTGTTCATACTGACCAGAATTGGACACAGTATTCCAGTAAATGTGAGTAACTGAAAATACATATATAAACTATAAAGAGTATCTTTTATGAAAAAGAGTAGGTAGCGATTATTAGTAGTTTTATTATATGAATGCCGATGTACAACTTATCAACTTGGATTCTATTCTAGGAGGCTAACAACTATTAAACAGAAGGGGAGGGGGAAAAACCAGGCATATGTAATAACTAAAGTTAGACATTGTTCCTCTACCTTAGGGTTAGGGTCTCTCCATCAGATCTTAAATTAGGAACAGGCTGTTGTGAAGTTACCCTGGACATAAACCCTTTAGGTAGTGGTAGGATTCAATTCTTTTTACTACCGGTTCTGTGGGCGTGGCTGGGTGGGTGTGGCAGAGGAAGGTTACTGCAAAATCCCCATTTCCTCCCAATCAGCTGGGACTCAGGAGGCAGAGAATAGATGGGACGGGGCCAGTCAGTGGTGGTATTTACTGGTTCTCCAAACTACTCAAAATTTCTGCTACCGGTTCTCCAGAACTGGTCAGAACCTGCTGAAACGCACCTCTGCCTTTAGGGCTTTAAAGTACATCTCCCATACCAGTGTGAGGTATAGTTTTAATCCAGTCCCAAATTTTATAAAATTACTCAGCTGCCCTCCCTTTGTTTCTTCCCCCTTTTTAAAAAAAAAGATCTTCATGAACTTCTGATTAGTAAATGCTTAAAAGGATCACGGGATACTTACTTCATAACACCACCTTCCAGTTAGATAATACAAAAAGGGATCTTGTGGCTTAAGTGCAATTGCTTTGTCAAGATGTTCCTGTAAGAAAGAAGATCGTAAGAAAGAACTGCCCTTCCTGTTTTTTAGCTGTTTTGCCACAATAAATTTAGGCATCTTGTTTGCTCGCGTATTCCATAAATATTAAAAGTTCATCAAGGTTATGTATGCGTTAAAAATGTCTAACGGCAACCAAAGAATACGTGTAGACCAAAATGATAAAAGTGGAATGCATTTCAGGAATCCTCTCTCAAATCAATTGAACTCAGGAGTAAGACGCGGCTGATTTTAAGAGAACAGCGTTTTAAATCTGTTGCGAGCAGAGATACCCTCAAAAGTTGGAATCCACGGAATCAAGAGCAAATGAATATTTCTGAGGCAAACATATTGAATCTCATACTCTGGGCCTCCAGGTCAGCGAGGTCTCATGCTGCGCCTTCCGCATTTAGGGTGGGAGCAGGATGAAAATATTGTAGCTAATCCAAAAGAATTCTTTTCAGTTTGAAAACTAGTTTAGGTTATCTGGAAGATTACACACACACACACACACACACACACACACACACACACACACACACACTCATCAATGTAACTCTGACAGTAAACTGTGCCTCCCAGGCAGAGTTAGTTTTACTTTACATATAATCTTCAGTACTGTCAGGATCAATTAAGCTAATAACAGTAGCAAGCAGTTTAAGAAAACTACCCAAAACATACCTTAAAAAGATAGCCATTCCTGATTTTGTTTTGTATAGTTTCAAACTGAGACACATAGCCACACATCATTGCAAACCTGAAAATGAAGTGACGAAAAAGAGGAGAAGAGAGGGGAAAATCATTAGACTTTTACGATCATTACAATACAGATATCCCTTGCTTAGATACTGCCTCGTTTAGGGACCATTCGCAATTATGATGGAGATGAAAAAATAATGACTAATCCTCACATTAAATATATTCAATTTACAGGTCTGTAAAGCAAAGGAAAGCTGAAGTAAAATTGCAAGCATAGTCATGGTAAACCATTTCACTTAATGACCAAGTTGCCCGTCTCAATTGTGGGCACGAAACAGAGACTACCTATAATATCAGCCTGTTACTTTCAGTAGATAAGTACTGTATTTATAATGAAGGGAGCCATCTTAGAAGAGGCATTCCTTCTCTTATCATGTATTACCCAAACACTACTAAGATGGCTCCTTCTGATTTGTACAAACATCAACAAAAAGACTATATAAGTGTTTCATTTATTTGTTGTTCTGGAAAAAATAATTGCTATAAACAATCCTAAACCATTTGCAGTACAGAACGTTCCATTAGATCTACTGGAATTAAGCCTTAGGCACTGTGTTGCTTAGGCTCATTGCTTTAACTTTTTAAAACTGCAAAGGGTGAAGCAACGAGGATTTATTTAACTAGACAACAGCATAGGCCCATTTTTATTGTGTACCTTTAGTTGCCAATTCAGCTTCAATATGCATCTGCTAGCTCAAAATCCGTTTTGTGTTAACAAATTCCCAAGTGTACTTTTCAGTGATTCAAACTTACATGTTTTCAATCCTGACTCAGATCATCCATAAAGATTAGGGTGGTTTTAAATGAGTTTCAACTTCAGCTATTAAGTATTCACACTATTGTGCCTTGCTCTCCAAGCAGAAATTACACACTACAATTGACTGGCAGCAATGGGGTGGAAATATATTTTTTCCAAAACTTGTGGATACAATTACTATCTGTCTTCTCTAAACTAACACTCAACAGCTGTATGGAGCCACATGCTGAAACTGTATTGCTATCCAGGTGAAGAATGCCAGGTGGGGAAAGGAATAGAGCAGGGGTGTCAAACTCAAGGCCTGTGCGCGCGCCAGAGCTCCGTTTTCACTGGCAGAGTGCTCAGGCCACCACAGGCACCTCTGACACACAGGCACCTCAAGCTGGCCACGCTCCGTGGCCACACACCCTCCCCAAGTCAAATACAACCCTGATGCTGCCCTCAATGAAATTGAGTTTGATATCCCTAGAATAGAGCAATTCATTATTTTATAGTCTGTCACCTTCTCCCAATCTATTTCCTTTACAAGTCAAATTCAGAACATTCTTCTATCCAAACAGTTGGGATCATCTCACTGTAGCACAGCTCAAAAAGAAAACAGACTTGATATTCCTAGCAAAGACAGTTAAAGAATTTCAAGCATTCAGGAGAAACAAGGTTACTAAACCTTGATTTCTCATATGTTGCAGGACAGCAATGCCACTTTCTCCCCAGTTCCGCTTGGCTCATTAGGTGCTAATCAGATAAACTCAGCATACCATAGCTAAACGGATTACAGTTAGAAAAGAAAACAATGAAATACAAATAAGCTAATCCTGAAGTTTCATAGACTCTCCAAGTCTGTGCGTGACAAGGGAAGAAAAGTGCTGGGTTAAACCAGTTAAGGGCTATATTTCTGTATGTGAGGGCTTTTCTGGATGAATAAGAAAGCTGCTTATTTTCTCTTAGTGGAAAAGTCACACGAACAATAATCCACAGTCTATATTTACTGACATCTACGAGAGAAAAGCTGTAGTGTCAGATAGGATTAAAATTTTATGTTCATAAGATCCACTGTTACACCATAGCTGTTTTGGGATATGCTGCATCATTATTTTGAAAACCATGATCAGAATCAGTAGAAATGTGATTTGTGCCGAAGGTATTTCAGCTACCTGAAATGAGCAGTTTGAGTGACTTTTTCGGAGTTCTGGCAGTTTTTATAAAATATATATATATATATATATAGAAATGTGTTAGAAATGTGTTAGTGATTTGATTAAATGACTGCAATGCTAGGCCAGTCTTCTTTGGAATCTTTTGATGCTATAATAAGCTATCACAGATTTGTGATTTCATATCAGAAGAGAAAGAAATGATGGTCTTAGAAAGTAATTTAAAGATAGAGACTGATGACGCCTGTCCCAAGGAAGTCTGAAATAGAATTTCAACTCCACAAACCATAAACTGGTGAGTTTAACAGAGATTTTTAAACTTTAAAGAATTCACAACCTCTAAAAAGCTGGATTTCTAAATTTTTACAAAATAGCAGCAGATCAAAAACAGTAGATCAAAAACATTCTGGAATATCTCTTTCCAGTAGATCAAAAACATTCTGGAATATCTCTTTCCCAGAATATGTTCATGAAACCAGCAGGTATTAATCCATTGGTTAAAAATCAAGAACAGACTTTATAAAACAAAACAACAGCACATTTTGGCCTCATATTCAGCTTCCAAAAGACAAGCATTATTTTTTTCAACAAAAGCAGGAAAAGTGAACATTATGGCTCATAAGGACAACACGATTGAACTTTTATTTCTTTGTGAATGTCATCCATTGCCATCTCTGCCTCTCAGCAATGACAGGGATTTGACAATAGCTATCATATACATTCTTGTCCCTATTCATATATCAAAACTATACAGTACTATAGAAATTGATGTTGCAGGACAGTTTTCATTTCGAAGAAAACTATTTTAAAAGGATGTAGAAAGATCTTTGGGATGAATCAAGCTTTAGACAAGTTCCCAATTATGATTTAGAGTATTTTCAAGTCAACCAACCATTATTCAGTTGACATAGCAGTAATCCAGACTGGCTTTAGATCACTCCACAATGGCTGGTTGATACTAAATGAGACTAGATACTAGTGACTTTCCTTGACTGCTATATTGGAGGTCTCCTCCAATCTTTTCAGAATGGCATATAGGTAGTCCTTGACTTACAAGAAGTTACAGTGGCACTGAAGAAAATAACATGCCCATTTTTCATACTTATGACCATCGCAGCATCCCCATGGTCAGATGATTTACATTCAGACGCTTGATAGCTTATTCGTATTTATGACGGTTGCAGTGTCCCGGTGTCACATCATTCCTTTTTGTGATCTTCTGACAAGCAAAGTCAATGGGGAAGCCAGATTCACTTAAC
Source organism: Pseudoxenodon macrops (assembly GCA_032467955.1). NCBI lineage: Eukaryota > Metazoa > Chordata > Lepidosauria > Squamata > Pseudoxenodontidae > Pseudoxenodon > Pseudoxenodon macrops. The sequence goes on along the minus strand of JANHFT010007044.1, from coordinate 53,583 downwards.
AACCTTATTACTAATTGAACAACTGCAGGGAAATGTGGCCAGAAAGGTCGTAAAATGGGGCAAAACTCATTTAACAAATTTCTCACCTAACAATATACATTTCGGGCTCAATTGTGGTCGTACGTTGAGGACTACTTGTGTATTTTACTATTCATTAATTATTTCCTCACATTTATATAGCTTAACTATATTCCACCTTGGATACAAGAATTGTATTTGTAGTTTTAATATGAGATACGTTAAGAGATGTGATTGCTGGAATTTATTAACTCACTTTGCCCTTCCCACTAAGCCTTTCATCTCAGATTTTCCACAGCCTATGACAACTTCAGGATATGACATCAGGTTATGTTTGGCAATATTTTGCCAAAACTGAATCTGCTTCACCAGTCAGCCACCCAGGGAGGATCTGCTGAGATCATCGCTTCTTAAAGAGGTTTCAGACAAGATCATCTTAAGGTTAAAATGGTATTATTATGGCAAGCATTTGGTCCTTAGTTTTGTATGGGCAACCATCATAGCTGACTTTACTTACTGTATTTTTTTTATTTATTGTATTCCCAGAACCTGAATGGATTAGGGCAACATATAAATATTATTACATAAATGAAATCACTTAGCAAAGCATCTTTATACTGTGATAAACAAGAATGAAACTATAAATCACAAATGGGAATCGTGTCTTAGTATGGTTAGAGTAGATCCATTGATTTATGTCTAGGAATCCTAGTGGACAGCCACTTAAAAATGAGCCAGCAGTCTGCGGCAGTCACCCAAAAATCCAACACAATCCTAGGGTGCATTAACAGGGAGATAGAATCAAGATCACAAAGATCATAAAGTGTTAATACCACTTTATAATGCCATGCTAAGACCACACTTGGAATATTGCATCCAGTTTTGGTCACCATGATATAAAAAGATGTTGAGACTCTAGAAAGAGGAACAAAGATGATTAGGAGACTGGAGGCTAAAAAGCATATGAAGAATGGTTACAGGAATTGAGTACGTCTAGTCTAGTGAAAAGAAGAACTCGGAGTGACATGATAGTAGTGTTCCAATATTTGAGGGGCTGCTACAAGAAGAAAGGGGTCAACCTAATCTCCAAAGCACCTGAACCAGGGGTGGGTTCTACTTACCTTTCCTACCAGCTCTGGTCATGACGGAAGTGTGTGTTTGCGCGTGTGCGCATGCATGCGCTCCCATCACATCTGGGTATTGCCTCAAAAATAACCATCTGCACACGTGCAGGTTATTTTCGAGCCAATTTCCACTGGGAGAGCTGATTTCCTCAGGGGCGTGGCCAGCCAGCCGTTGCTGCCAGTTCAGCGAGCGGAGGCAAATCTCCGCTAACAGCTCTATAGAACCAAACTGAACCGGCAGCAACCCACCTCTGACCTGAACGCAATACAAGAAGCAATGGATGGAAACAAATCAAGAAAAGAACCTAGAACTAGAACTAAGGAGAAATTTCCTGACAGTAAAATCAATTAACCAGTGGAACAGCTTGCCTTCAGAGGTTGTGGGTGCTCTATCACTAGAGATTTTAAAGGAGAGATTAGAGAGCCATTTGTCTGAAATGGTATAGGATCTCTTGCTTGAACAGAGGGTTGGACTAGAAGACATTCAAAGTCAATTCTGTTATTCTGAAAATTGAAGAGGTTTTATTTCATAAAACCTAAGTCTTACTGATTGTACTCTCAAATATACTCTGATATTTTGCATGTTTCATGTTTGTTTATTTACTAAACATGTTTAGTTACAAGCATTATGTCTATAATAGTAAAACAACTTTAAACACAATTAAAAGAGGAGATCTTAACTCAGCATTGACCCAGCACTTATTATGATTTACCGTATTTTTCAGAGTATAAGACGCACCCTTTTCCCCCCTAACAGAGGGTGGAAATGTTGGTGCATCTTATACACCGAATACAGCAATTTTGGCCTTCTGAAGCCCCGTCCCTGCATCCTATTTTTGTGAAAAATGGACCCGTTTTTCTCAAAAATGGGGTACACAGAAGGTTTGGGAAGCTTGCAGACTGTTTCCGTGGTCTGGGAGAAGGCACAAACTCCCGTTTTGGTGAA
>JANHFT010007044.1:8550-27844 GCA_032467955.1 Pseudoxenodon macrops | reverse complement strand
ATTTGTACCCTATGACTATCATTACGTGTTGTACCTTATCATTCTTGATAAATGTATCTTGTCTTTTTATGTACACTTGAGAGCACATGCACCAAAGACAAATTCCTTGTGTGTCCAATCACTCTTGGTCAATAAAGAATTCTATTCTATTCTATTTTGTGAGCAGTGGGCCAGCATGTATGGACATAGCTCAACGTGCACAAGCAGCGGGCTGGCACACTGCCCCAGACTTGACAATCGTGCAAGTTGAACTGTGTGGCTTCAGCCAGCCACTCACACGGCCCAATTCTGAATAAGTCATGGCCTGGTAGTGGCCCGTGGACTGAGGACCATATAGTGCAAGCTCCAAACTACAAATAATTCTTTTAAAAAGTCTAAAATAATGTTGGACCCCCACAAGCCATACATAAAAAACAATTGTCCTTCCCAATAGCAGCTTTGATATTTGGTGAAACTGAAGACAAAAAGTGAAAGAGAAAAAATATTAGAGGTTATTTCTAATATGTTTTCAATTGAATTCCAGTTGTTTTAAAAGGACAAGTTCAATATTCTAACTTGTATAGTATTAATGCATGCAATTGTGTTGGAATCATCACTATTATCATCATCTGGATTTAATATAACAGCTATGCATTAAAAACAGTTTCTAGATATTAGTTTTAAAAAAGTATTCGCATTACAGAGTGAAGTATGCACTGAAAAATCATGTGAGAAGAGGAAAAAAATGCCTTGTGTTTCCTTTTTATATTAATAGATCAACTCATCTGTATGTTATTAGGCACCATTTCTACATGATTCTTCCTTTTCTCCATCTTCCCACTTGTAATAGCAATAGCACTTATAAACTTATATACCACTTCACAATCATCACAATTCAAAAAGTTTAGCCCGGTTGCTGGGTGGGCGTGGCCATGATGGGCGTGGCCTAGTTGCTTTCCTGCACCACAGCTGGGGGGAGGGACATTTTTACCCTCCCCGGGCTCTGGAAGCTTTCCACGAGTCTCCAGAAGGGTGAACATGGCCTCCCCAGGCTCCGGAGGCCCTCTGGAGGCCCTTCCTGAACTTCCGGTAGACCCATTTTTCTCCCTCCACGAGCCTCTGCATGTGCCCTGCACTACCCTGCATCCAAAACAGGCTGCGTGGGGACTCTTGAGTGGGGTGGGGTTGGCAGGGCCAGCCAGGAGTGGGGTTTGGGGCTTCTCCGAACTGCACAGAATCTTAGCTAGAGGTTCTCCTGAACCCCTGCAAACTCCAGCAGTCTACCCTTGCTCACGGTGCTTTAACAGCTGTCTCTAAGTAGTTTACAGAGTCAGCATATTACCCCAAACAATCTGGGTCCTCATTTTACCGACCTTGGAAGGATTTCTGCCATACTCAAGTAGCAGAAAAATATGTGTTGTGATGAAACTTAAGAGAATATATAATTAAATATAATGTATTTGTAATGTTGGACTTACAGTAGAGCTGTAAATCAGTCAAACCTCAGCATTTAAAATACACGTTTATGGCCAATAACAGTCTGGCTGGCCTAAACTTGTTGGGGTATTTTAATCATAAATGAGGCCTTTTAACAGATTAGGTAAAATCAGTTTAAACAGTTCTTCATTAAGATAAGACTTGCCCTGTAGAAAGATTGTTTAAAACTCTGGTAAACATTATTATTTAAGATTTTCCAGAAAAACAATTCTTCTGTCTATTTAACAGAGTCAAATCAATAACAAATTGTCAACAGATTGAAACAACAATATTGTAGTTTAGAATATATTTTATCCTCCCAGAAGTGATTCTGTGACTGAAATATATTTTGTCTTGTTGAATAAAATGTGATAAAAACCTATTTTACCCCTTTGAAACTTTAAAATTATTACATTTATTTTCCTCTATAAAGTTATTACTAATAATAACTGGTTTATTTCCATTCATTTTCTATATCCCCAAACAATGCCTTTTTCATAGTCATTTTATATGAAGAGTCTCCTGTAATTATGACAAAGGAAGAAGTGTAGACAACCACTACAACATTCAGAACATCTCCAAGAGATGGTTATCTCATTCTCCTTCAGAAGAGTGAACTGGGCAGGTCAGTTCTACTTGCAGAAAGGGGTCTTAAAGATACCAGGTTGCCAAGCCATTACTGTCTTTCATCACTTAGATATGGATTTTCAGCAGGTTTATTGATGAAAATCTTTAAAGGCAGTCTATCATCAATCTCGACTCCCAGGTTTCTTCTGACTAAAGAGACCTGCAGCTGGCAAATTTGAAAATGAAAGGAAGCCACAGAAAAGGGAGGGATGAGATGATCAAGATGGCATTAGGTCTGGCTGCTTTCATTTAGCGGTCATCCAGATTCTTGCTGTCCAGATATGGTAGCTGACAATATGGACCTTGGAGGATGATTGAATTAATCCTGATAATCTTCTGGATTTCTCTTCATGTGTTCAATTTTATTGAACAACCAAGATAAAGCTTTTCAATTGTTTGCTACCTAGAGATTAGAAAAACAAATAGTGCAAACCGCGTTGAGTATTTTACTGGTAGACTTGTCTGTTCCCAAGCTTGGGGAATGCTGTGCAGATCTGATATTGAATTCATCCAGTTTAACGGTAACATGTCCATTAGTGTTTTTACACCTATAGTATTTTACTTTTATCCTTTGCCGTTATTAATTGTTCAAGAAAAACATGTTAGCCTCTGTGATAATGAGCAGAATCCATGCACTCTCTTCTTTCAAGCATGTATAATTCTAGCAAAACTACTTTTCACTCTGAGAAAAGTAGATTTTACGCCATGCTCCATCAGGAGTCATAATCAGTAGAAGAGGCGAACAAAGCAGAAAATTAGCTTGAAACCCTGATTTTGAATGATTGACCAGATCTGGCAAGGTGAATCCATCCTTATTCAGAGGGCTCAGATTCTGAAAAATCTTTATTGCCATCAAATCCATGCACACTATGGAGAGTCACAGTATTGTAAGCATCTTTTTAAAAAGCTAATAAATAAATATACTATTATTCATTGTGTGCTATCAGTTTGTTTTCAACTCGTAGCAACCACATAGATCAAACTGGTGGCCTGCAGGCCGGATGCGTCATGCACAGGCCATGCCCACCACAGCTCTGCGAATGGGAAAAATGTTGCAAAACATCACATGACGGCAATATGACGGGGCGAGTTTGACTCCCATGACATAGATAAATCTTCTCCATGACAATCTGTCCCTAACCTGGCCTTTCAGGTCTTCTAATGGTGCACTCATCGCCACTATAATTAACTCGATTATCTTAACTGCTGGTGGCCCTCTTCTTGTCTTTCCTTCTACCTTTTCCAGCATTTAAGTTTTTTCAGAGAGCTATGTTTCTGAATAATGTGTCCGAAGTAGAATAATTTGAGTCTGGTCATTTGTGTCTCAAGAACTCTAGATTGATATATTCAAGGATCTATCTATTTGTTTTCTTGGCTATCCACAGTATTTCTAACAGTCTTCTCCAACACTGAAGTTTTAAAGTTTATTTTATTTATTTATTTATTCATTCCATCAAGCATGTATTAGATAACAGATATAAATATAAACATGATTGTGAATACATGAAATGGATATGAATAAAAGGGAACATTTGGACAAGGACAGGAGGCACGTTGGTGCGTTTATGCACACCTCTTACAGACCTCTTAAGAATGGGATGAGGTTGACGGTAGACAATCTAAGGTTATAGTTGTGGGGGTTTGGGGAAGAAACCACACAGTCAGGTAGTTTATTCCAGGAATTGACAACTCTGTTGCTGAAGTCGTATTTTCTGCAATCGAGTTTGGAGAGGTTTACCTTAAGTTTGTATCTATTGTGTGCTCCTGTATTGTTGTGATTGAAGCTGAAGTAGTCGTTGACAGATAGGACATTGTAGCAGATAATTTTGTGTACTATGCTTAGGTCAGCCCGAAAGTGGCGTAGTTCTAAGTTGTCTAAGACCAAGATTTCAAGTTTGGTGGCATATGGTATTCAGTTGCGAACAGAGGAGTGGAGGTCTCTTCTTGTGAAATATCTCTGGACTCGTTCAATTATTAATGTCCGATATGCAGTGCGGGTTCCAGACAGATGAACTATATTCGAGAATTGGTCCAGCAAATGTTTTGTATGCTCTGGTTAGTAGTACAATATTACCAGAGAAGAAGCTACGCAAGATTAGGTTAACAACTCTTAATCATTTTTGGCAATGTTGTTACAGTGGGCTCTGGTACTTATATCATTACTTCAAGGTCCTTGACAGAGTGAGCATCGTCTACACGGTCGTGTCCACCTACTTTGTATTTTGTGTTCTGATTTTTTTTGCCAATGTGTATGACAGAACATTTGTTGGTTGAGATTTGAAGTTGCCAGTTGTTTGATCATTCTGCCACATAGTCAAGATCTTTTTGAAGGATAGCAGCATTGCTAGTGTTGTTAAATAGTTTTACATCATTAGTGAAGATAATGCAGTTGCTTATAATATGTCATATGTTATAAAGTGTCAATGTTTTCCCTATCCTTCTTTTCAAAGTCCACGTTTTGCTTCCATAGAGTGTCGCAAGGAATACCGTGTTTGCACAATTCAGATCTTTGCACATGTAGTCACATGATGGCATTTTTTGAATATTTTTCAAGCCTGTCATGGCTGCCCTACCAAGTGCTAGTCTGTGGTCTTTTTCCTGAATGCTTGTTCTTTTAACTGTTGATCTGGATTCTGATTTATATATGCACAATTTAAGGAAATACATTCTGTTTTGTCAATTTGTTGAGCTTTGCCTTTCATATATTTGAACAGTTTCAATGTAATTCTATGCAAAACTTTCAGAAATACACAGAATTTAGCTCATTATTCCCTTCCTGTATTTCCATTTATATTCACTTTGTTCTGCTAGTATGATTTTCACAGACAGTAGATAATCACAGGTTTGCTTTCCAGAAACAAAAATAGTTTGGGATGATGTTTTTAAATGTTGACTGTCATACATATATGAAACCAAGGAGCCACACCTCATCATAGATTTAACTATATATAATTATGATCTTCAGAATTTTGAACAAAATGAAAATATCCTGAACTACTGAATTGTTTAATTTGCCAATATTCAGTTATTCATCAATCTACAGAGTCCAGGAAACAAGGGACAAAAGAGAATATGACTCCTTTTTGTATATTAAAAGGACAGTTTGGGTTAGCAATAAGTTTAAAACACAGCTTAGCTTCTTCAGAAAATCCTACAAGTACAGAATTTTGTTGAATGCCACTAGGGTGAACCCTCATCTTGCTGAGAGCTGTGTCTGTGTGTAAATAAATCTTATACCACAGAAATATATGTGTGAAAGCTGAATGCATACGTTTCACTACTCCAAAGTGGAATTGGAATCACTGGGAGTTTGTTATAAGTACTATATAACTATACCGGGTACTATATATGATTAGTTTTGGAAAACACTTGGAAAATTGCATCCAGTTCTGTTCACCATGATAGAAAAAAGATGTTGAGACCAGAGGTGGGTTTCAAATATTTTTACCACTTGCTTCGTGTGCATGGACACCTTCTGTGCATGCGTCCGGCTTTCCGTGCACGCGCCCGGCCTTCCACGCATGCAATTTGCTTACACGTGTGGCTTGCACGCATCTACACGGCTTAGAAAATGTGGCTAAATAAGATGGCATAGCACCGGGGCAGGTGAGTGGGCTTACCCTCAGTTGCCACTACTGGTTCTCTCAAACCGGTCTGAACTGGCTGAATACCACCACTGGTTGAAACCCTAGAAATAGTACACAGAAGATCAACAAAGATAAAAAGTCTGGAGGATAAATCATATAAAGAATGGCTGAGAGAACTAGATATGTCTAGTCTAAGAAAAGAGAAAGACTAGGCATGAGATGATACAAGTCTCCCAGTACTTGAAGGGCTGTCACAGAGAAGAGGGGATTACCTAATCTCTAAAGCACTGAGTGCAAGACAAAAAGTAATGGCTGGAAGATCATTAAAGAGAGATCCAACCAAGAACTTTCTGACAGTGGGAACAACTTGCCCCCTTGCTTCATTACTGGAGGTTTTAAAGAAGAGATTGGACAACCATTTGTCTGGAATAATATAAAATTGGAGGACATGGACTAGAAGACCTCCAAGGTTCCTTCCAACTTTGCTGTTCTATGTTCTAGTATAATTTTTCTGATTGGTCTTTATCAGAAAGAATGTGAACATTAGTGTATTCTTGGACAACAACTCATTTTTATGATTCCATCTCATTTTTCTTCTGAATTAGTTCTATCAAATCTGGCAGTTTACAGATTAGTTGGGAGAAGCAATCTGAGATCATAACTCTGGGAGCTCATTATCTGTGTGTGTTTTCATCAATAATGCTAAGAATGCTGTTATGTCTGCAATGTGCTGATCTATGTGTATTATCTTCATGTGAGATAGAAAGAGAGGAATGTCATTTTAAAAAAAAAGGATTTGAGGCAATGCATTTAGAAGAAATGTAAATAGAATAAATGCTACTTTCTTTCCAGTATTTTATTGATACTTGAAAAAATGCCCCAGACTATTGTCATGCCATCCCATGCATGCCTTTTGCTCCCTTTGGGCCCACAGCCATTTTCTTGATATTTATACAGTTTCCTGTTTAATAAATAAAAAAACCCAATAGGCCTTTTGGCTAACTGCCGATGACACTGGAATTTTTGGCTTCCTGTTTCTACACGCATAGTCTAATCTTCAACACACTGGCTTTATCTGCTCCATTTTTCTGGCCTCTGGACGTAATTTGTCTGCCTTTGCTGTAATCCCACTGAGGTCTACTGTGGCCTCCTGGCTTTTTGCCCAGCATGAATTTTATCTGTTTATTTCTTGACATTGGAACAGATTCTAATCCAGGCATGGATCTTGACTACTGACTGCAGCCTTACTTCAATCTAGTTTTCACAAACAACATATGGCAGGCTAAACCTACGCCTGGATTCCACAATGTCAAAATTGCACTTGAGAGCTCCCTTAATGGAATGCTGGTCTGCAGAACATAAATCTCATGCAAATATAAAAATAGGTGTTGTCGTGAAAAGACCGAGTTTTCCCTAGTTTTCTGATGTACAAGGGTTGACTGCATTTAACTGAGATTATTCCGTATAGAATCAGCTCGAACCCTGCTCAGTTACTGGCTCTAAGCAAGTGGCTATATCTCAGCCTCATTTAGCTTTCTTATAGCTGGGGACTATCAGGGCATGGGAGGAATAAATACAAAGGGATATTATTGCCTTCTGTCCAAACAAGATGGAATTGGAATCCTTTCTCAATGACTGCAGCTTGTCGGCATAATGAAACATGCCATTCTAAAGCACCCTTAGATAGAAGGGATTGCAATAGAAAAGAGGTATAGAAAGGAGGTACAGTATGGAAAGCCAATATATAACTGATGGGAAGACTTAAAACATTACTATATAAGTGTTACTGATGTTATTTTTTAGCATATTCAGATATAACTTGATTAATAGTCTCCGGTGCTGTATCTGAAAACCACTGAAATGAAGGAGTTCCTGTCCTGGTGCCTTCAACAATATTCTTTTTATCTATGATTCTGTTACTTGCCAAGCCTTCAGCCTACTCTATTTTGGCAGGTACAGGAAGAGACAGATAAACACTGATATCTTCCAGATTAGTAGGCTAGAGAGGCAGATTTTTCTCCAAGGCCATTTCCTGACCTACACTCTGATATTTTTAATTGCTATGCTTTCCCCCCAAATTATTTTGAAAGGACAATGGATGAGGGAATCAGGAATTTTATTAAAGATCCCTTGCTATCTCCCATAACTAGTAGTTTGTTTATTATACTAAGCCATTATGTAATTAAGGCTTGGATTAACATATTGAATGAAACTACACATTGTGAGGTATATTTGTGATTTGGCAAGGTATGCAAACCCAGCAAGTTGTGATTTATTTAAGGGATTGTAGTTAAGGAAAGTATGGTTTAGCATGTTACATGAACTCAGCTTAAGCCACTTTAACAACAAAACATGAGCATTAAACCAGTTTAAGGTGTTCCATTTAAAAGCTCTAATCCTTCCTTAACCATAGAACTTCACTGGGTGACTGTTTATCTTGGCATCACTGTTGTGAGTCCACCCATTATCGTTTGAAAACTATGTTTTAATCCTTAGCAAAGTTGGTATGAAAACAGGCATTTGCTTAATCAACAAATCATGGTTTTATCAACCATTGTAAATTTAGGCTCTCACAATTTGTGATATTACTAAGGAGCTATTAAACAACTGCCATTGCACATGGTAGCCATAACAAATGTGTCTCAGATTGATTTTTGTCAATACTTTGAAGGAATTTAGGAAGAAAAGGGCACCGCTGGTACACAGTGTTTGTGTGTATTAGTGTGTGGTTCAAGAATAGAAAGTAGTTGGTCATCATAACTAAGGATCTGAATGTAAAACAGGCCCCTTAGTTGAAATTCAGTTGAAGAGTTCACCTCAGGTTCCCCTGGTTACCTATCAGAAAGGAGATGAATCATCTCTTCTGAATTAATGAGATTATTTCTCTATTTGAAACTGGATTCATGTTGGCTTACTTTGCAGGATCAAGCTTAAAATAGCACAATTTGAAAATAGTCCCCAGTGAATTTTATTATATTAATTCATAAGACTGTCCAAGTACAAATGGGAGGCGGGAAGAACTAATGCAAGATTTAAAACCAGGGCAACACCAACAAGTTTTTTTTTAAAGCACCCCACAATCCTTTCAAGCTCCAGTGACATAGATGTATTGCAGTTAAGTACTTTTCAGAGTGAGGTATTTCTCAGCATCTTTTAAATAAATGAGTGGAATATTAATAAGTACAAGAAGAAATCAGGACCTGAAAATGCAAATAACCAGTAACCTAATTTTTAACGGTGGTAAGATTATTGCAGACTGCATGGAGGGCTGTTTGGTCATACATGTTTGGTCATACATACAGGACATTCTGATTTTCTTTAAAATAATCAGAGTAGCCTGATCCACATCTACCGAGTGAGTCAATGCAGGATTGATGCTGTCCTAACCACAACATTATTAATCTTAGGAAGGTTTCTGTAACTGAGTTAATGATCTCTGGTTCAGCTGTTGCTTCAAAGAAAATGCTAAAATTCAGGAGTTTAGCATCTCCTTCGCTCAGAAGAAAGACAAGCAGATGTTTCTATTTATTGGCTCATTTGGAGAAAGTAATGTCAAGGACTGGTCATGGAGTTAGCTCTTCCTCTCACTCCTGTGCTTTCTCCATCTGGTGCCGTAAAAGAAGGGAAGAGCCCAATCAGTTGAAGCTTCCTTTACACCAGTGTTTCTCAACCTTGGCAACTTTAAGATGTGTGGACTTCAACTCCCAGAATTCCCCAGTCAGCATTTTTGAGTAGCAAATTTCATTTAAAAGCATATGCTTATGTGAGGAACAGCTCGCTTCATCAGATGCATATTCGTAAACTCTCAGTCTAGTTATGTCCATCTTTAATTCTGGGTGGATTTGTCTTGCCCTCATTTGGAACCTGTGCAGAATTTGGGGACCTCTTGGACTCATAATACCCACTTGAAGCATAGGTGACAGCTATGGCTAGTTTTTGCTCAGTTACTGCATATGTTGTGCACAATTGTGCCCCTTCCAAGACTGGGAGGCTCTGCTCATGGTTAGTCAGGAATTTTCTCTTCCATGAAATGTCACAGGGAATACAATGGCTTGTATTTGACTGCTTGCAATTTGACCGTTCAAATCTCACCAGGCTCAAGGTTGACTCAGTCTTCCATCCTTCCGAGGTGGGTAAAATGAGGACCCAAATTGTTGGGGGCAATGTGCTGATGGGAAGAAAAGTGCTGTAAAGTGGTATATAAATCTAAGTGCTCTTGCTCTTGCTACTAGTGTATAACCTATTTCTTGACTGCTTTTTTCTTTTCTTTTCAGAGTTGATTTTAAAAGGCAGAAGCTACCACCGCTTTGATATGTTCAAAGTCAATTTTAAAGTTGGTTTTTCTATCTGTTATTAGTTTGAACCTCTTTAATTTTAGTCCCATTTTTTCACTTTGCTCCTTGACTTCTTTTACTAGAGTTTGAAGATCCTTTGCATTTTTGGCTATCAGTAATGTCATCAGTATAGTGCAGGTTATTGATGTTCTCCCAATTTTCTTCCCATCTTCTTTCAATCCAGCTTCTCTTAATATATATATATTCAACATATAGGTTGAATAAATAAAGGAAAAATAAAGAACCTTGTTGCACTCCTTTGCCAACCTTGACCTATTTCGGTATACTGTGACTTCCCGGCCTGTATGTAAATTTTTCATGAGGACAATAAGATACTTTGGGATTTCCATTTTTCTGCACACATTCCATAGCTTGATGTGATCAACATAACCAGTCTTTCTATAATTAAAAAACCATGTACTTATTTGAGGTATTCTTTGCCTTTCTCAATTATCTAGCAGGCGTTGGCAATAATGCTTCATGTTCCATGGTCTTTTCTAAAGCTAGCTTGAACAGATGGTTCACTCTGACAAACCCAGGGACCTAAAGAGTGGAAGTACTCTGTAGATATCCCAATCTTTTAAAAGTATATAGGTATAATCCAGATAATTATTGCCCAATTAATGTATTACATGCAATAAGCAATTATGCCAGGCATCTTTATGTGAAGCTCATAGATAGGATCTTAATTTTGGAACAATATGGCTTCAGTTAGACTTTTCAATTTTTGACCGAGGCATTACCGTTTAATATTTGATAGATAAATAATGTGGCTACCCTCAAGGGATCTATTATGCTGCCTTCATCAATTTGGAGGCAGCTTTCTCTTGTGAGCAGCTAGAGAGAAACTGTCTACTGCCTCTCATGACTGTTGTTTACTGCTGTTAATAATAATGTTATCCCAAGAATCTCTTTACTCTGGTAGTATCCTCACTCCTCCTCTCCCATTCACCTTCTACATTAGATGAATTGTAGAGGCTTTTATTTCTTCGCTAATAAAACACTATATATTTTGTTTTATTTTAAAATTTTAAAAATGTTAAAAAGTACAGTAATTTGAGAAAAGGGATAGGTGGTTAGCACCGAGAAACAGTCTGGGCTATAGAGGATGAAGAACAGAAATAAAACAATTACCCTGGGGGGAAAACCAAGGAGATATTTACACTACTAGTTTTAACAGAACAGAATAACAGAGTTGGAAGGGACCTTGGAGGTCTTCTAGTGCAGCCCCCTGCTCAATCCCCTATACCATTTCAGAGAAAAGGGTGTCCAATCTCTTTTTAAAAACCTCCAGTGTTGGAGCATCCACATCTTCCGGAGGCAAGTCATTTCACTGATTAACTGTTCTAATTGTCAGCAAATTTCTCCTTAGTTCTAGGTTGGTTTTCTCCTCTCCTTGATTAGTTTCCATCCATTGCTTCTTGTCCTACCTTCAGGTGCTTTGGAAAATAGATTGACCCCCTCTTCTTTGTGGCAACCCTTTAGATATTGGAACACTGCTGTTATGTCACCCCTAATCTTTCTTTTCATTAAACTAGACATACCAAATTCCTGCAACCCTTCTTCATGTGTTTTAGCCTCCAGTCCCCTAATCATCTTTGTTGCTCTTCTCTGCACTGTTTCTAGAGTCTCAAATTCTCTCAATGTCTTTTTTTTAATATCATGGCAACTAAAATGGAATTCAGTATTCCAAGTGTGGTCTTTCCAAGACATTATAAAGTGGCACTAACACTTCATGTGATCTTGATTATATCTCTCTGTTAATGCAGCCTAGAACTGTATTGGCTTTTTTGGCAGTTGCAGCTCACTGCTGGCTCATATTTAAGTGATTGTTCACTAGGACTTCAAGATCCCTCTCACAGTTACTACTATTAAGCCAGCTTCCACCTATTCTATATATGTGCATTTGGTTTTCTGTAAATGAAATCTGTCTTCATGCACATACCTTACCTGATACCCCTCTCTTTATGCTTCAGGGTATTCAGTCCCTCCAGGATGGTGAAATACCAAGTTTCAGGTGATACAGGAACAGTCCTGGTGTGGTGAAGAGTTTCACAATTTGGTTCCTTCTACGCATGTCAGATGCATCTCCCAGCATCCACTGCATATGGATCATCTATATGCACAGTTCAAATCTGAGTGCCTTAAGGAAGTCTGTGTAGCTCTCTTGTTTCCTAATGAGGTTCCCACAGACATGCAGATTTCTTGCATTCATATTCTCAAATGTGACTAAGACTACTCTCTGTAAGGTCATTTGACACTGATCCTGCTTGTTTGTTTTATTTAATCAACATGAATCTCATGGTTTCATATTGACTTGGCAGTGATTTAAACACTGTATATTAAAACAAATGCAGCCTCCTTGGCCTTGAGTTGTCTGCCTTCAACATTTATTGTGTGGTGTTAGTAAACCAGTTAGGATAAAGAAGCTTTCACTCAATATCCTGTCATGTTCTCTGAAGTGTATTGAAGTGGCTCAGAACCAGCCTTTCTACACCCCCCCTCCCAGTCCCTCCCCAAAAGTTTCACTGTGAGTTCAGGGGAGCAGAAAGGCTCTTTGAACTGAGACTGCTTTGAAAAAGCACCTCCTAAGGAAAGGGGTGGGAGGGAGCAGTAAGCAAAGTGGCTTAATGGCTGTTTATTATGTGGGTGGCTGAGTGGGCACAGAGTCGCCAAAAGACGTCTGGCAGCTGACCTTGTGAGTTAATAACCATCTGTGTCTCCTTTGCAAAGATCAAAGGAGCCTCATCTGTCACCAGATGTCACATACAGTGATTTACTTTTTCCTGTCTAATGCCCTAACTGGTATTAATGATTTATCATTTTGGGAGAGTGATTAATTCTATCGTCCTCTTTAGATAGATTAGCATTCCCCAGCCAGGTTTCCTCCAGATGCACTGAACTACGGCTCCTGTCATTAACCCCAGCCAACACATCTGTAATGGCTAAAGATGATCAGAATTAGAATCCGACGAGTATGGAGAGAACCAAGCAGAGCAGTCCCGGTATTGTGTTTCAGGATTGCAACTGGGATCAGGAAGATCGAGATTTGTCAGCCATCAAAACTCCTTCCTTAGGTGATTGTAGACCTGTCACTGTCACTCAGTTCAGACTAGCTTAGAAGGCTGTTCTTGGAGGGAAATTTGAATCAGGAACAATACGTATGCTCTCCACTCAGAGGAAAGAAGAGACATAAGCTAATGAATAAACCAGAAATGGAGACTAGTGATAGGTCAGTTTCTGTCTCAGCGCTACTGACACTATGGAAGTAGTGGTCATTCTCCATTAATCTGACGGAATGGAAGGAGGCATTGATTCCAAAATTACATATCGCTTATGAAACTGGGCTTTATGGATTGTAAGTGGTTTTTCCTTCGTCTCTGTCCTCAAATAAAGAAAGGTCAAACCTTCTTTCCATGAGTGGAAAATGCATTTGAAGGAGCGGTCTTGCATGTCTTCAAGTAAAGTAGAGATTGTCACTGAAATAAATAGCGACTAGAAATAAAAAGCGGAAATAAAAAGCGACTAGAAAAGCACCTAGGGCACTTAGGTGTTAAAGCATCATTATGTCAATACTATCTTCCTCTTTCTCCCCAGCCTCTTCCTAATTTTAATTCTAATTCTAGTGGCTTTGTTCCCATTGTTCCATATGGCAGCATTACAAAGGTGAGTCACCCACACGGTGTCATTTCTCTCTCACACTTAGAATAAATAGGAATCAACCTATACTCACAGAAGAACAAGTAAAACGTTTCTGTAGAAACGTGAGTCGCTATTGACTCCAATTGAAATATGGACTCCAATATGAGCGTTATTAATCATAGAGAGGTCTATGATGGAAACAACCCAAGCTGACATAAAATAGGTAAAGGTTCCCCCGCACATGCGTGCTAGTCATTTCCGACTCTAGGGGGCAGTGCTCATCTCCATTTCTAAGACAAAGAGCCAGCACTGTCTGAAGACGTCTCCGTGGTCATGTTGCTGGCATGACTAAAGCCAAAGGCATACGGCGCACTGTTACCTTCCCACCGAAGTGGTTCCTATTTTTCTACTTGCATTTTTACGTGCTTTCAAACTGCTAGGTTGGCAGAAGCTGGGACAAATAACAGGAGCTCACTCCGTTATGCTGTGCTAGGGATTCAAACTGAACTGCCGACCTTCTGATCGACAAGTTCAGCATCTTAGCCACTGAGCCACTGCATCCCTAAGCTGACATAGTATCCCCCAAAATATTATTTTGTAGCCACAATCTCCCTAGCAGGATGCCATCAAATTTCTGTAGATGAAACACTGGTAAGATTTCTGACCATTTTTTGATGCAGAGAAGCAAATACAGGTAATCCTTAACATATGGACAGAATTGAGTTGATATTTTCCATTATTAAGCAAGGTGGTTGTTAAGTGAGGTTTGTTCCATTTTACAACCTTTTTGCCACAGTTGTTAAGTGAATCATGCAGTCATTAAGCCAATCTGGCTTCCTTCATTGTTCTACTTACTGGAAGCCAGCTGGGATGATTATATATGATGATCATATGGCCCTTGCACAGTGCAACTGTCATAAACACATGTCAGTTGTCAGGTTCCCAGATTTTGCTCATATGACTATGCAACGGTCGTAAGTGTGAAAAACAGTCCTATAAGTCCCTTTTTTTCACTTTTGCCATTGTAACTTTGAATGGTCACTATATGAATGGTCATAAGTCAAGGACCATCTGTAGATGTGTACGTTTTTATTTACATTTAATCGGGAACACCTCCAAGGGTGGCAGCAAAAAAGCAAACCTGACAGCCCTGCACAATTAAAGCCCCGTTGCATTTGAAAAGGCAACACATGAAAATCAGGGTTAGAGCTTCAAACATGTGGTTGCGACTTCCATCATGACTTTTGAGAACCCTCGTTGCAGAATACTTGGTTTAGGAAGAGCCATTTCCCTGAATTTTTGTCCTCTGAAACACTGGTTGACTCAAAAGATTATTAGCTCTGTTTATTGAAGATATCAACACCTTTTCTGTACAGTTTCCTCCTGGGAGCTGTGGCCTATTTATGTTAGCACAAAGCCAAAGACCCCGACCAAGGTACCTTCTGCAACTAACCAGGTTGAAGTGGCTCCCTGAAAAACACAATCCTAAATCAGCGTGTATGTTTCTTTCTTTCAGCCTGTAACAATAGCCTTTTAAATGCAGCTCCTGAAACCGTCGATGCATGCAACATAGTAAGTCAATGTATATTGTTTGGACTGAATTTCACCTTCAACAAAAGTTCTTCTTTTTTGGAAACATCTGGTGTTCAGGGCGCAAGCAACTCTCACAAATATGTTATTTCAGCTTCCCCTCTTTGATCCAGCCTTGCCAGTGTGCAGTTACCCAAGATGCTTGCCATATTCCAAACCAATGTGTTCTGATTTCATGTGGCTGTTATGTGATCAGATCAACTGTGCTGTGCAGCGCTTTGAAAACATCTATGGCATTCTCAGCCCCTCATTCCCTTTCCCTTGACCTGCCCTTTGTGGGGAGTATGGAATGCAAAACATTTTTTTGTGGGTCTTCCCAACTTTGTACTTTGTTTAAACTCTCGCTCGCTCTTTCTCTCTCCCTTTCCTTTGGCTCATTTTCCTGCTCTAAGCCAGAAGACTGGCATTTCCCTTAGCATAAAGCTAGCAACTTTTGAAAGGCATGTGATAATTTACTGGCATAAATAAAAGCAGATAGTTTGATACTCAAAGGAGAACTATTTCTCAATACAGAAGTGGTTGGTTTCTTAATATGGGCACATTTCCACAAATTAAGATTAAAGAAAAGAGTAGGTTATTTAATTTTGTTTGAATAGTAAATGAACAAGCATCCTTCTTCAGTTACCCTCATATGCCTTATAAGGATCTGTGTACACAGAATCATCTTGAAAGGTTAAGAGATAACCTTTGAAGGGCATTATTTTATTTTATTTATTTATTTATTGTGTCAAGCATATATAAGATAACAAATAAAAGCATAAACATGATTTTGAATACATGAAAAGGATACGAATAAAAAGGGTCATTAGGACAAGGACGGTAGGCATGTTTCTTATGCACACCCCTTACAGACCACTTACCCTGTTTCCTTGAAAATAAGACCTTCCCCAGATAATAAGCCCAATCAGACATTTGAGCGCATGTGCTAAAATAAGCCATCCCCGAAAATAAACCCTTCCCAAAACACAGCAGCAGCCATGAGGTGACCACGCTCACTGCCTTCTGTGCCTCAAAAATAATAAGACCTCCCCGAAAATAAGGCCAAGCGCTTATTTCAGGGGTCAAAATAAAATAAGACCCCGTCTTATTTTTGGGTGTATACGCACGCACACACACACACACACACACACACACACGAATCACTGTCCATATTGAATACATAGTGGAAAGAAGTAACTTGAATTAATATACTATGTGACTGGCCTATTATATAAGTAGATTTTAACTCTTATTTTTTTTATTTTAGAGCTTGCTATCATTCTGGTCTGACAAAAATATTGGATGCAACTTCACAGATTGCAGATATGCAAGATGAATTGCTTGTTCTTGGACCTCAAATAGAGTCAAAATCAAAGGTATTCATAGGTATTCTTCCCATACCCTAAATAATTGAATAATTTCCTATCAGATCTCAAATAAGACACTAGAATTAATAAAATTTATTGATAGTGTTATAATTGTTTTATAAAAGTTACAACAGTATAACTATTATGTGAATTCAGTTTATGGCGCATCAGATATTTTGGAAGAACAAAGAAAAAGACTAAAGGGACCTAAGTTGGTGTAAAAGAAATAACATTTGGAATCCATTTATGATTATACTATGTAGTGGAATAGCTGATTCCATAATGTAGAAGTCTAGAAATCTCAAATATCTTCTCCCAGAGGGCCTCCTGGTCTTCACATACTGGTTCTGCTTCCTGCTCTATTGTATTATATTAGCTTATCTATTCCTACAGCTATCAGCTATCATTTAAGAATTGAGTTGCACTACAAATTCTCCCTAGCCACATAATTTAAGAAAGATAGCAATCTCACTTTTCTGGTGATAAAAAGATAAAAATCCAAAAAATAAAAGAAGTAAAATAATTTTAATAGTGCAAAAACCTGGCTGTCAGCAGGGTATATGACTAAAAGGTTTGTCCCTTTTCCCCCTCCTTGGTCTGAGACAGACCAAAAATTTATTTATTCATCTATTTATTTACTTATGATACTTACATAGTTATCCATCTACCAGGAGGAACTCTTGAGTGGCCAACAGAATGACCACACAGAACACTAAGATTCACATTCAAAATAACTGTTCATTACTGGCAACTCAAAAGGAAAGTTTAATACAAATTGTTTGTTTGACAAGAGATGTTACAATTGATATTTCAGACTAGGAGATTATACAACAAATATCCATTGCATCTTGAATTATCCATAAAAACTGAAAACACCCATAGTTCACTAGCACAGGCTGGAGATAATGTAACTTCACACCGTGTGTAGTAACAAAGAGTACCGTATTTTTTGGTGTATAAGATGCACTCCCCCCCAAAAAAAAGTGTGTGGACATGTCTGTGTGTCTTATAGAGTGAATGTTGCTGAAGTCCCGCCCACTCACCGGCCCCAATCCTTTGACTTCTGTCTCCCAGCAGTTTGCCTCCTTGCAGCAAACAGCCTGGTCAGCTTCAGCACAGCCTGATTTAGCACAAGTAGCTGATTGGCGGTTAGATCTGCCTCCCAGAATACCTCCTATCAGCTGTTCCAGGCTGTGAGGATCACCACCGCCTGTTGCTGCCCATCACCGCTGCCGCCTATTGCTGCCTCCGTACACTCCATTTTTTGGCCTCCACACATCCTCTTTTTGGCTTCTGCGCATCCTGTTTTTGCCCCTTGCACGCCCCATTTTCAGCCTCTGTGCACTCCATTTTTGGGCCATTCCAGGCAGCGGGGATAGGGCCGAAAATGGTGTGTGTGGAAGGTAAAAACAGCATGCACGGAGGCCAAAAATGGGGCACGTGGAAGTGGTGATAGGCAGCAACGGCAATGGACAGCAGCAAAGGGGGTGGGACATCCCCGCAGCCTGGAACAGCTGATAGGCAGTATTCCGGGAGGCAGATCCAACCACCAATCAACTGCTCCTGCTAAATCAAGCTGACCAGGCTGTTTGCTGAAAAGAGGCAAATTACTGGGAGGCAGAGGCAGATTTTTTTTTCTAGGTGCGTCTTATAGTCCAAAAAATATGGTATCTCCTTTTCAAGGATGTAGGTTGTATATATAAACTACTGGGAATGTGTAATTGTATGTGTGAATTAGTAATTTCTATAGAGTACATTTACAACAGTATAAAACATGCAGAATATGATTTTAAATGAATGTACATGATGCCAACTCTTTGACATCCTGTGAGACTTTCATTTCACAATTGGAATTATCCAGGGGCATTCATTGAAGAGATGTTTAAAAAGTCAAGATGAAAGTTGTCCCTGTGTTATTTAAGCTTTCCTTTTTGTAATTGCAAGTAGTATCAATATAGATTCAAAAAGGCCTTCAATTTCATGGATAATTACCAATAAAGGAGAATAAATTAATGAACATTTTCATTAAAATCAAATCAGTATTCAATAGACAGCTGAGAAGATAAAATTCATTAATCGGATTAAATAATTAATAATTTTTATCTAGTTTATGCAAGTCTAGTCTTATTGTCACAAACCAGAAAATAATATTAATATTTTAAGGCCTTGTGTTAAAATAAATTGAATCTTTAGATGTGGTACATGTCCATGTGCAGACTTAAGAAGGTTTCAAAATCAAATCAATATTAGATTCTTAAAATATAAAATTGTTTTTAATATAAATGCATGTTCACATAGTTTAATCCATCATTATTCCAAAAATAAATCATAAGTAATGTTCACTAAAAAGATCTTAGTTGCTGTTATTCACAAAGGCCATATATCCTTATATGTTGTAAGAATATAAGACTTAGTGTCAATATTTAAATATCATTCTATAATAAGTTATCTTCCTGAATTACACATATTAAGAAAAATGACCCAACTTGATTTTTGCATTTCCAGCAATATTTTGAATATGAATTATTAACAGTTTTAACAAGTTTTAACAATTAGCACTGGTGTAATGTACCTGTTAAAAGACTTCTTTTACCAATTTGCTCTGAACATAGTATTCACAGAAAAGTAATGATTTGTTTATATACCGTATTTTTCGGAGTATAAGACGCACCGAAGTATAAGACGCACCTAGTTTTTGGGGACAAAAACAAGA